>CAWVOY010000232.1:0-19650 GCA_963931895.1 Eupithecia pulchellata | reverse complement strand
CGCCGCCGCCGCGCGCGCACTGCCGCGCCACGCAGACCGGCAAGGGCTCGCTGGCGGACCTCAAGGAGCGCGCCGCCAAGAGGAAGCTTCAGAAGGAGCTCCAGGTGTCGGAGAACAAACGGAGGCGGCTCCAACTGAAACTGGACAAGATGGAGAAGGAGCTGGAGGCGAGGGCCGGAGCGGCCGCGCCCGCGCCCGACCCCGACCCCGACGACGACATCTCGCGGAGGTTCCGGAAGCTGATCGAGTGGCAGAATAAAATAAAGAGCAAATTCAAAGGCAACCGCTTCGACTCGGAGTACAAGACGTTCGCGCTGAACCTGCACTACTCGAGCCCGCACGCGTACCGCTGCCTGCAGTCGGCGCTGAAGCTGCCGAGCGAGAGCACGATCCGCCGCCTGAAGCTGCAGCTGCCGCCGCGGCTGGACGCGCACGTGCTGCGCGCGCTCGCGCTCAAGCTGCGCTCGCTGCCGCCCGAGGCCAAGTACTGCACGCTCTGCGTCGACGAGATGCAGCTCAAGCGGAACCTCTTCTACGAGCCCAAGACGGACGAGCTCATCGGCCTGCAGAGCGTCAACGGACAGGTGACGCCGGAGCTGGCCAGCATCGCCTTCGCCGTCGAGCTGCAGGGCATGTACGTGGAGTGGCAGCAGCCGGTCGCCTACTCCTTCCTGGCCAGCGCCGAGCAGTACGTCGAGCTGGACGCCTGGCTCGACGACGTCATCCGCAAGCTCATCGCCGTCGGCCTCGAGATCAAGGCGGTCGTGTCCGGGCAGGGCTCCAACTACGACAAGTACTGCAAGGCGATCAAGAACGTCACCGTCGCGGCGCCTTACTTCTTCGTCGACGAGCGCAAGATCTACTACATCCTGGACGTGCCTCACCTGATGAAGTGCCTCCGGAACGACCTCGTCGCCAACAACTTTCACCTCGATAGGAACGTGATATCGTGGTACTACATCGAGCAGCTGTACGAGCTGCAGAAGGAGAAGAAGGTGATGCTGATCCCGAAGATAACGAAGGCGCACATCGAGCCGAGCGCCAGCGAGCGCAAGAAGGTGGCGCTGGCCGTGCAGGTGTTCAGTCGGACCGTGTACGCGGCGCTCGAGACGTACGTCGACTGCGGCAAGGTGGCGGAGAGCGCGCGCGCCACGGCCGCCTTCCTGCTGGCCGTGGACGCGCTCTTCGACGTGCTCAACTCCGCGGAGGTGCCGCACGCCAAGACGCAGAGCCCCTTCCGGATGTCGGACGAGCAGCGCGACATACTGCGGCACGCGCAGAGCATGTTCGCGAGCATGCACGCGACCAGCCGCAGCACGGGGCGCGAGGGCGCCGCCGCCGGGCCCGCGGACACCTTCCTCGGGTTCCAGGTCACGATCCAGGCCGTGACGCGCCTGTTCGAGGACATGAAGGCGGAGGGCTTCGGCAGCCTGTTCGCGCGGCGCCTCTCGCGCGGCAGCGTGGACGCGCTGTTCGACGCGATCCGGCACCAGCAGCCCGGCGGGCACAGCCCCGAGCCGCTGCCGATACAGTTCATGCGCGCCTTCTCCGAGATGTACCTCGTGAACATGATGAAGAGCGGCGGCGAGGGCGCGCGCGAGCCCGACATCTACGAGATCCTGCTGAAGACGGACGAGATCATCGGCAACAAGATGATCGCGCCGCCGGCGGAGGCGCCCGCCAGCCTCGTGGCGCTGGGCTCCGAGAGCGAGCCGCAGCTGGAGCTGCCGGAGCGGCACACGCTCGAGTACGTGGCCGCGTACCTCCTGCACAAGGCGGCCGACAAGCACGCGTGCCGCGAGCTGGCGGCGGCGCTGCGCGCGCTGCCGGACCTCGCGCAGACCGACCTGTTCCCGCACTTCGAGCCGTACAACAGGAAGGCGCCCTACTACCGCAAGCTGAAGCTGCCCTCGCAGGCGCTGTACGAGTGGGTGGCGCGGCTGGACGCGGTGTTCACGGAGCACTTCGCGCGCGGCGCGGCGGCGCGGCCCGGCAGCCACGCCTTCTCTCTGCTGAAGGTGGTGCCGCTGCCGCGCTCCTCCTGCCAGTGCGCCTGCTTCCCCTTCGACTACGTGCTGCGCGTGTTCGTGCGCCTGCGCATCTACATGACGCTCAAACACAACAACCGCTTGTTCAAGGCGGGCAAGCGCACCGCCAAACAGACGCTCGTCGTCAAACCGCTCACGAGTGACATTTAACCGACTCTGTGCTGTGCGGACGGCCGCGCTGTGCTTTCAACTGTGTGAACGTACATACCTATCTATGCATTATTGGTACTTGCGAAATGGACAATTTATATATATAATGTATAGGAAACTAAGAACAAACATCTATTTAATTATGAGGAGAGGAGGGTAGTGGGTACCTAACCACCCGAACGATGTGATTATTTTTTTACTTTACGGATGTCATGTCATGCTAAGGTACCTACATAAAGCTGATGATGTATGACAGGACACTGTGCTATCTCTTTATATTTTACCTAAGATGCCTCATTTGTTCTTCGGTCACAAATGTTGACAAATTTTGATTTAGAAATTAAAAATAAAAGAATCAAAGTCAAATGTGGTACCTATCAATAAATGATGTTTGGAAAAACGAACATGGCTGACCAGTAAAGACGTGTATTTTACACTAAACTAAAGAAAATAAGATAAACGTAAGACTAGGCCATGGGGCTCAACCGGCTGTCGCCTTTCATTTTTAAAATGACCACTGTAACGAAGAAAGGTACCTAGGTACCGTAAACCACCCAATCATTGGCACTTTAAGAGTGAGCTTCGTGTCAGTCTGAAATTAAATCACCATAAAATCTCATTTGCAAAAGCTAGTGAACAAAACATGTGACAGAATCAAAGAAAATTCTTTAATCTTTAGTTTTATAAGAATATTTATGTGATTGGATAGTATTAAATAAATATTTTACACTTAAATCCGAAAGACTATGGAAAATCCTATTATTGGCATACAAATTCTCATAGGCAGCTTGAAAATATAAAAAAATGCCTACCTATACCTTAGGTATAATTAAAACACTGTTTTACAAGGTCTGCTTTTATTTTTGGTATATTTAATAATTTTAGTAACAACATAATTATTCAAATTAAACTTATACCTACATGCCATAAAAACGTTTTCTTATTCTAGGTATTAGTTTTGGTAGTTTCACTTTATAAGTCATTAAATGGTACATAAATGAGTATCCTTGAGATCTTTTATCCCTAATAACTACTTTATATTATACTAGAAGTCCGCCCCGGCTTCGCACGGGTATTAAACAAAAATTTAATTTCAGAAATTATACACACGAACACGTTGGGTTTCACAGTATTCATACGGATCCCTTTTTTACGAACTTTTTTGGCGGCATTGGGCTTTTTGACATTGACTATTATTTGCTAGTTGACTAGGCAAGTCAACTAGCAAACCCGCACCATAGTGACGAATTATGAAGTCTATGACACTCCAAAACTAAAACTGAGAAAAGCAAGCTGCGGAGCCATAATGAAAATGAAGTTGAATATAGCACACGGTTTTATTTTTGAATTTTTCTTGCGGATTCCTAACTTTTTTGAAAAAATTCAATAGCCTACGTTCATCACATCACAGAAAATTAAGGATTCTGGTGACAGAATTTTTCAATTCGGTCCAGTAGTTTCGGAGCCTATTTAATTCAAACAAACAATCAAGTCTTTCCTCTTTATAATATTATTAGTATAGATTGGCAGTTTTACTGGGACCATTAAAAAGTATTCATTCGTACTCTATTATAAATAAAAAACATACACAAGGGTTATTATCACTCCATATTCTATTATGGGCACTACTGCCAATAATTAGCTTTTGTTATTGGCACTGTGGGCCAACATTTGGAAATTGCTATTAAAGAAGAAAATATTGATGGACAAATAATAATTTAATTTAAAACCTTTACAAATAGATCATATACTCGCTTGTTTATAATATTCTTAGAAATCCTAACATTGGCACTAATGCCAATAATAGGATTTTGAAGAATTTACTGATCCATATGTTGGCACACGAAACTAATAAAAAAATAAACAAAATTATCTTTGAATCTACCCAACTAACACTTAGGCGCTAAGACAAGAGCTATATTAGATGTATAAGAGCGCTAACCAGATCTTACAGTTATTAATAAGTGTTACTATTTGGAGTTAGAGCGCACTATAACTCCTCTATACCCCCGAATTGGGCACACTTTTATGTCGCCTTGGGTTATTTAATGGCTGTACAACAGAGTTACAGATTTGGTTTAGAGGTATAATAGAGCTATTAGAGAGCTATAATAGCGAAAACTGAAACTACAAGAGATAAAAACGCGATAAATAAGCGGAAGTTAAGTCCTTTAGTGGTACAATAGATTAATATAGCGTTTATTAACTCTTTGGGTGCTTTGAGGGCTGCAAATAGGTGACTACTAACTCTTTAAGGGGAACAACAGAACTACAACGTCACTCACTATGTCTTTAGGTGGAATGAGGGTGGCAAATGGGTGATTATTAACGCTCTGAGCTCCAAAAGGTATCTATAAGAGCTATAAGGTTCTTAAATTTTAACATCACGATATTCTTTTTTTTATCAACAGAATAATTACTTCTAGTTTTGTGTGCGTAAAATGTTTAGATATTTATTAATCCAAAAGGGCGCCTCGTTTGTGAAACTGAAATGAAATCGTTTAGTTCCAACTTATTGACTACAGGAGAGGTTGATTTTTCACTGCGAACGTAAGTACATTGTGATTAAGTATATGTATTATTAACAAATTATTCAAGCGCCCGATGACTAATGTCTCTTTACTGAAAATAAACAATGTATTAGATATGGAGTAACATAAAAGTTTTCGAAGAATCGAATAAAACATTGTTTATTCCAGTTTAAAGTATCGTGCTAGTCGTAATTAATACACATAATGAAGCATAAGTAAAATACTTTATATAAATCATAGTTGCTTCTGTTTTTATAACCTTAGTCAGATCAATTCGCAACCTTTAAATGGTGGGCAAACAAATTTAGGGATCCGTAGTACTGTCTGTCCGTAGCTTTTTGAGTGACATTCATTACACTTCTATTTTACAGTAACGCGAAAGTAACGCATAGGTACTGCTACTTTAAAACCACTCAAAAATAAGAAAAAGGTCCTTTATATTATGTTTATGTTTAAAATTTATCAATTATTTAGAAATCAGATATAGATTTCTGTGTTAGGCTTATAAGTACTTATGATAGGATGCCGGCATAGGAGATTCAATTTTATGTATATATTTTATTCACTGTATCTTTTCTCTCTCCTCTCATTCATCTCCTTCATCCTCCTTCATCTCCTCTTTTCAGTGACGTCATGAAATAACTTGTATTTTAATTTCAGAATGCCGTACACAACAATTGTACAAACTATAGAAAAAGGAAAATATGTGCTGTGTACTGCATGCTCCATCGGATCCATGGAAACATAATAATAGTACTAAAATGGCCTAAATGCAATGCGTTAAAACTTGTAAAATCTACAAACACCTTACTACAACTTGATGGGCGACGAATAAAGTGTCAAGTAAAAATAAGAAATATTTCAACTTATGCAGAAGCTGAACGCGAATTAGATTTTTTGTTATAACGATATGAAAACGTGTAAAACTTGACAAAAAAAAAAACAAAGAGAAAGATGATGTTGATAAAGGACTTGATAAGTCGGAAGGCGGCCTCTGCAAAAGAGACCTACTAGTACAAGCTGTAGGTCTGATTGTGAATGATATGATACAAATTAATAACCTCTTGATCTTGACTATATTTTTATTGATCTATTACTATAAATCTTGATGATAAGCTGAATTTTATGAATCTTTATCAGATAATTTTTTTGCTTTATAGTTTTTAAATGACAAATATATAAGGATTCAGTGTGATAAATAAATATATTTGAATATGAAAAACTAAGTTAATTTACTTTGTATAAAAGAATAAAAGAAATGTGATTGAAATATTGTGTTTAATTTGATTTATTATTTAGAAAATTATGTACGGGACCCAGATTGACATTTTCAAGCGGGAGTTTTCGCAGAAAACTCCCGCTTGACTACTTCTAGTACCTACTATCACTTCGCCATTGCTCTGATATCAACAAGTGAACAAATAAGGGTTACAGAAGAGGTATTGAGATCTATTACTCTACCTAAACCTATACAGAAGTGACATTAGGCACTAGAAGTTCTATGATAGCGAAAAATGTTCCCACTGTTACAACTTTAAGTAATATAAGAGAGTATTGTACCTCTTTAGGTATTTGGTGCTATAATAACCATTGTATAAGTAATTATTGCTTTTGTACAACTTTTAGTTCTTGGCAAGAGTTCGTTAGCGCTTGCATAGCACTTTGGGGGGTTGTAGTCAGTGCTTACTTCTTATTTAGATTCTATGGTTGTAAGATTCACTTACAGCTATAAAACAAGATGCTTAGCCTGTATTATAGCGTTACAAATTGCTGCTGTATGTCTTTAACCTTTAAACTCATCTTGTTATTACCCTTAAAACTATGCTGTATAGCTCACAGTGGAATATTTTGTTAGACTACACTCTTATGTTGCCAAAAGTTGTTATTGCTGCTGCTATAGCACCTTTATATCACGTTAAGGTCTAAAATAAGCTCTAATTGACGCCAAATTGTTTGTTGGGTACTGCTTAGAGGTGTAATTAAGTATATAAAATTATTTCGAAAGTATCAATAAGGCGAATAGCTGCGATATACTATGATTAATAAAACTCTCACCTTAAGAAGAAACCAAAAAAACTACCTTCAAATCACTAGCACAAAATTTAAGTTGTTGTTCCTGAACCGCCATACTGATTATAGGAGCAGTGTTGCCATTTTCTAACAGAATAATAATACTTTTTATATTTTAATGCATACTGAGCTTGAATAGTCTATAGTTTCCTTGTTTTTTTAAACTAAACTATAAAGGGCCAATAATAATTGGAGGAGTGCCAACGATTGGGTGGTTTACCACTAGTTTGTAAATCTCAGTTTTCAGATTTTTATTTTTCACATTGGGTTTAATTCGTTTTATGGAAATTTTAAAGAATTGCCTAAAGTTTAGTTCGAATACGAAATTCCGCCTGCTTCGGCTTCCTTTGTGATCGTTAGTTTTAGTTTCTTTGAAATAAGTTCCTGGTTGTTACAAGTATGCGTTGTTGGAGAGCTGAGAAAACGGTTATGTTTTTAAATTAAAAAAAAGCAATAAAATAGAGAAATAAATATAATAAAATACAGAGATGTGATTTATTTGAAATACTTCTATTTTAAATGCAAATAGAAAATGCAAAATACCTATTTTGTATTTTGTATTTAAATACAAAATACCTTTCAGTGAAAAGTATTTTGTATTTTATTTGAAATGCCTTTCGAGATGCATTTTGTATTTTTAACCCTAGAATACTAATCATCGCCTGAGAGGCCGCGCGCGGTCAGTTTTTTTCCGTTATTTCAAAAACGCGCCCGCGCTTCAAGTTGTGTTTTCGCGCCAATTCAGTATTCCCCGCGCCGCAGAGGTGAGCATAAGCGGGCCCGGCGCGGACTCTCCGTTTTCAAAATATAAGCTACTTGATCGCCTGGGAGGCGATCATTAGTATTAACGGTAAGTTTATTTTTCGTGACTTGTTTTGATTTTTGCTTTTTTTTTCAGCATTTAGACATGTTATAACTTGGCAAATGTTTGTTTTCTTTTTAGATGAATCTCAACGAATAACAAATTGCCGATTTTTTAGTAAATGAGAACTCCGATAGCGAAACTGAGGATAACCTGGAAGTCGATCCTTATGGCTCTGTATGTACGATCCTTATGAATCTGTCTCAAGTATGTGTAGCTTTTGCCCAGCTAAGAAACGACGTATGACTGTTTATTACTGCGCTAAATGTAAGAAAAACTATTGCTTGGAACATCGATCTCCAAACTGCAGTTCCTGTGACAAAAAATAAGAAGCTGACTTCAAATTAGTCTGTAGACAAAAATGTGATGTTACCCTAAGTTTAATTTAGTGTTTTATAAAGTTTACATATTGGATAATATTATTGATGCCAAAAAAGTATGGATATAGTAGTATATTTTTTATACCAGACTGATATAAGACTGTTATGGAGTGAGAAAAAATGTTCGCTGTTGTAAGATATAAGTCATATTTTAAGACAAATGTTGATTTTAAAAAAGAATTTCCAATTTAATTTTAGAAAAGGTAGAGGTTTGCCAAGTAATTTATGTTATCTTTATAAAAATTTAATAAATAACTAATATAATAAATTGGTTTTATTTTAAAAGTAGCCTCCCAGGCGATCATTAGTATTAAGCTGTGGTAAATTTATATTAGTATTCTAGGGTTAAAATACATTTTAAAATACAAAATACTTTGTGATTAAGTTGAGCCAACATTACCAGTCAAACAAAACAAAACGCTTGTATTGCCAAATTCGACCGCTAGAGGCGCCAAATAACCATGCACGACATCTTTTTCTTCTTTGGTCAGAGTGCGCGTCTTATGTCAATGTCAAGTAATGTCTGACAAGTGTCAATGTCTGACAAGTGTGAAAAATTAGTGATAATGGGCTGCGTTCACAACCTACGCTCGAGCGCGCTCGGATTGCAACTAGGTCGTTCATAACCTCAGGAAAAACGCTCGGTTGTTAGTAACTAAAGCGTTCACAACCTGCGACGGTTGCAACTTTTTACCGGTGTAATTCGATCGACGAAAAACACTCTGACATTGACAGCTGTCATATTTACCCAAAAGTGTTGTTTTTTATCTACCTAAATATCAATATTTCTACAATAAATTTCAATATTTTCAGTTTTTATCAGTTATCGATCGTAGTCACAGTCAGTAGATACAATTTACCTAAAAGTAACCGCAAAACAAAAACAAAACAAACGAACGTCCGGCAACTGTAACGTCAATTTTGTCATGATGATGTCAACTTTGACGTTTAACAACCGACTCGTTCTGAACCTTCGGATGAGTTAAAATTTACACCAAACAACCGCACCCTGAGCCTCTGAACGCAGCCATGTATTCGAACAACTGGTATTGTTAAAAAGTGTTGTAAATAAAAAATGATATTTATTTTTATCACTTTTTAACAATACCAGTCCAGTTGTTATTAATTTAAAAAAAAAGTGTAATCGCATTGAGTGTATCTATTCTCCTGTGTAATAAATAAAAATATCTGTGATTTGGTCAGGGGGTATTTTATTTTGAAAAAGTATTTTGAAAATACCTATTTTGCATTTAGCATTTGAAATACAAAACGCAATACTATTTGGTATTTTGCATTTGAAATAGTAAATCTGAAAAGTATTTTGCATTTTGTATTTAAATGCTTTTTTAAAACCATTTTGTACATCTCTGATAAAATAGAAGAAATATTCCAATTGTATAGTTTTCCGTTTTATATTTTTAAATTTAGACCGTTAATTGCTGTTTTAATATTCAATTCAATTCAATTCAATTCAATTCATTTATTTCGGTTTTACACCATAAATTGTTAGTAAACCTACCTATCGTCAGTGAAGTTCTAACAGTGCGTATGTCAAAAGTGGCTACTTTACAGGAATCAAAAAAAAAGGTTTAAAATGATTCTAACTAACATCTGCGTAAAAGCTTTTGGATACATGTATTTTCAATCAATTCTTGGAAATAATGAAAGGCATAAACAAGCTCAAAATCTTTTCCTTATGAATGATTTAGTGACTTACGTGGTGTTTCTGTTATTTTACTCTGACTTACGTTATGTTCCTGACACAATGTTAGTAAGGCCTGAGATGTACCTAGATACTTTAAATAATAAAAATAAACTGAATAGGGGTGTTAAGTTTTTATTTAAGTATACAGACCAATTAAGAAAATAATTAAACGTCCACAAAATAACTCTGTGTTTTAAAACCTCTTAAAAAATGATTTATTATACTACGTAAAGCTGAGTTACATTGAGTTAGTGACTGACGCCTAACTCAGTCAGCACTGACTTGAGTTGAATTTGCCGTTAGGTTACGTTAGGTAAGGGTACCTACTGCTTCAATGTAAATCAGACATACTCAAAAATGTACTTACGAAACGAAAAAATCTAAACAATGAATAACAAAATTATAAGGTAGGTACCTGTATTTACATCAAAATGAAATAGGTAGTAACTATTATTATCTGAACTCAGTCTTCAGTAGTTAGGCAGGTATTATCTTAACAGTCTATTCTAAGAGATCAATGAAGTAGGGAATCGTAGTAGCTGTGGCAGTCCATAGAAATAACGTTTTCAATTCTTGTAGGTGTTTTCATTTAGGTTCAGATATTTTTATGGGGACTTGGTGAAGTTTTGGCCTATTAGGCTTGCGTACTGGCATTACCACTCTGGGTTGTAGCCCTTCGGGGCTTATTTTATGTGTAGGGCACACACAGATGGAGTGTGATGCAGTGCACAGTTCTATTGAGCAAAAGATAAAATTTCAAGAGATCTATTTGCCTTCCCAATATGCGACATTGTCAATACAATCCTTGCGGCGTATTCAAATATAAAATAAGCCCCGAAGGGCTACAACCCAGAGTAGTAACGCCAGTACGCAAGCCTAATAGGCCAAAACTTCACCAAGTCCCCATAAAAATATCTGAACTAAATGAAAACACCTACAAGAATTGAAAACTGTTATTTCTATGGACTGCCACAGCTACTACGATTCCCTACTTCATTCTCCAAGATTTTTTATTCTATTACAATGTCTTTAGTCATGGCTAGGTGTAAAATAGATTTCGCTAAGTAGACGTTCCTATTCTGAGCTGTACAGCCGTCAGAATATCAAATTATCGGCATGCATTTCTGCTGTAACGCTTTTTTGAGGAAGTCTTTGATGCATGATGTAAACACTGAGGCAACCAGACCAGCATTGCTCTCATCAAACCAATAGCAGCTCTCCTCCTTACTGGCCAGGTTGTACCATGGTAAAGTTATGTACGCAGAGCTTAGTTTTAAAGTAAAGTGGCTCCAAATATTGTTTCGTTGCAGAAGTGCGAAGGCATTTTTTGTCATGAACCAAAGAACTGCTTCAGAAATTGCAGGTCTTTTAAGTATTTAAACTTGATTAAAATACTTAGATTAATAAATACAAAACCTCAACACTACTTAACACACAAATAAGATGAAAGTATTGACCGAAAAACCAATAAAAATTGCAAATATTTACCTTTATTCAAAATTCACCAACGGATCACCTGTCGCTCGTCAAGTTTGCGAGGAAATAGCTGACTTACCTACGCAATGTTTGCACCTCAAGTTGAGTTACGCAGTGTCAGTATTTTTCAAATAACGCGATGTAATTGGTCGAATTTCTTCATTTCTATTGGTTAAAACGAAGCGCGCCATCGTTCTCTATCAAATGGCATTCAAATGTCAGAACCGTCCAAAAATGACTTTCGCACTGTTAGAACTTCACTGACGCTATGTACTATGTTAGTAAAATACAAATTTCTTTAAAATATATAATCATAATCATAATAATTGAACCTACATTAAATTTAGAATACTTAAATTAAGATGAATTATAATTGCAAATTTAATTTAATTAATACAAAATTGAAATTCTAATAATGTTATTTAGTCAAAATAAATACAGAGTACTTAACCTACTTTAATCATAATATAATAAAATTCTAATATTATTTTGCACAACGCATGGAGTTACAGGGCAACACATGCGTCTGGGTCCAATGTCTGAGGATGGGGCCATCCATCTGCTCAGCCACCGTGACCAGGAAGCTGTTGGGGCTGGCACGCACCCGCCGCATCAGGGAGGCGACACGCTTGCGCATTATAGCGTGGAAGTCATCCACCCGCGCCTCCGCGAACATACCTGATGCGCTGCAGTAGCGCGGCAGCCCCAACAGCATCCGGAACGCGTTATTGTATTGTACTCGGAGGGCATTGTACGCCGCTCGAGTACCGTTGATCCACAGGCTGCAGGTGTAAAACGATTGGCAGAAGGCCCTGAACAATGTTACTTTCACTTTTTCGGAGCATTTAGCAAATCTGCGGATCAACATGTTACTCCTCACCGCCAGCGCCCTCCTTTCCCTCTCCATATCCATGTCATCTTTGAGGGTCTCGGTAACCCAGTGCCCCAGGTACTTAAAGTGCGACACTTGTTTGAGTGCGATGCCATCCAGTGAGATTGGTGGCACTTGTGGATAGAACTTACTTCCCGCTTTGAATACCAAGAGCTCACTCTTCGTAGAATTGTACCTGAGGCCATGTGCCACCGCATACCGCTCACATATGCCTACCAGCTTCCGGAGGGCGCTGATCGATGGGCTCAGTAACGCCATGTCATCGGCATAGCTAATGTTGTTTACCATTTTTCCATCAACGGAGCATCCCACCATGGCGCCACTGAGCTCACCGATCAGCCGATCGACGTACAGGCAGAAAAGCCGTGCTGAGCTCAACCCTCCCTGCCTCACACCGCATTCCAACCTATACGGCTCGGATAGCGAGTCTGCCCACCTGACAACATTGTTCTGATGACCGTACCAGTATTTGAACAATTCAATGAGTTCAGCGGGCATTGTTGTGTCTTCTGAGAGCTTCTTCCACAGGACCCTATAGGAAACCATATCAAAGGCTTTTGATAAGTCAAGGAAGCACGCGTACACAGGCGTCTTCCTATCCGTGTAGTACCGGACTGTATGCTTGAGACACAGGACTGCCATTTCTGTAGAGAGCCCTGATCGGAACCCGAACTGAGCGTCATGAAGTACAAGATGTTTCTGTAGCTGTTTGTCAAGCAAACAATCCAGCACCTTAGCTATAGTAGTAGCCAATGATATGGGCCTATAGTTACCTATGTCCGACACGTCTCCAGTCCGATTCTTAACTACTGGCACGACCACGGTTTTCATCATATCGTCAGGCAGGTAGGCATGTCCAACACACAGCGAGAACAGCATGGCCAGCACTCCAGGCAGATGTACCCCGGCAAATCGCAGGTGCTCAATACTAATGGAGTCATGGCCCGGTGACTTGCCCCTCTTCATACCTTTCAGTACTGCCAATACATCCTTAGCAGTGAACACATGCAATTCACCTGGTGATCCATCAGTCCTAGGCTTTGTATCATGCGTCGTTACAAGAGGCGATTGCACCCTGAAATGATCTTTAAACAGGCCCGCTATTTTTGCTGTTTCGCTAACACCCGCCACACTAACAGGAAAACCTGACCTAGGACTCAGCTTACTGGTTTGCTTCCAAAATTTACCAAACTGTTTATCGGTATGATGACTAGCTAATATATCCATCTTTATTTGTTCGGAATGCTCCTGACACCATTTTAGTTTTTGTTTGAAAGTTTTCCTAGTAGTTGTCATCACATCATACAAGAACCCGGTCTTTGGTTTACCGGACAGGACCCAGTTCTGAAACCCAAGTCGAGCGTCTGCATGTGCCTGTTTTACATGTTTATTCCACCCTATCACCTGTTTTTTCCTGAAGGGAGTCACCCTACCAAAACTAAGACTAGCCCCAGATCTCAGGATTGATTAATAATCCATTTTTAATCGTTTTTATAAGTCAGAAGAACAATAGTAGGTACCTACATTGTTTAGGGTTGGAAGTAAGTTGGTCCGTATTGTTACTGTTGTTAGACGTTGTTTGCCAATAGTTCGAGGGACTAAATGAGTTACTTTCACCCGAGGTAAACACTGTGCTTTTCATTGCGAATACCTATAAGGAAGTAAAAATAAAAATACAAGAAAAAATTAGCGAATTTTACTGTACATAAACTAACAAATTAGGTGAGGTATTAAAGGTTTTCCACTAGATACTCCTTTAGCCTCGCCTCTTCCCTGAATCAGAATCTCTGAAGGAGCGCTTGATGAAATCAGTCGTTACAATCCATATCTGAAAAATAGGCCTATGTCCAGCAGAGGACTATTATAGGCTGGTGATGATGATGATGATCCATATCTGAAGCAGATGAACTCATCGTAATACAAACTAAACTCTACATAGGTACGAGAAAACAAATGAAGTTCAAATTCTTTCCCACTTTTTTTCTTTAGGTTCAGCCATTTTTTCACTTCTGCACTTTTATTTGTCACATTCTGCAATAATCAAGGTTCAATCGAAATGTGATAGCTGTCAGTTGAAAAGGATTCTCCCGAGGTTAACTTCAGAACTGCTAGAGGAATTAAAAAAGGATTTTTAAATAAATTTTTGTTGTTTCATTTATCGCAAATAGTCACCCCTATCGCCTCCGAACGGCAATACGTCAAATTACCATAACTCTGTATAGGTAATGCTGGACAATCCACACACATTTAATAATTTTTGTATATACAGGGTGTCCCGTAACTCAACGTCAACCCGAAAATGCCGGACAGGTGGGTTCATGACGACCCAGAATATCTATAAAATCATGGGTCTATCTTCAATGGTTCCAGAGTTATAGGCTTTTTACTGAAAATCATAAACGAAAAGTGTGACGTATGATACCATTTTGAAATCTAGGATAACTTTCCACAGAACATACCAGCCTATCGTGGTGAATTTTTTTTTCAGTATGACTTTTCAAAGTTACCTGATTGAAAATCATTGATGCAATAATCGAACTAATCAGTATTTTTTTTTTCAAAAACTTTACTACAATTATGTTTAAATTTTGCAATTCATTATAAGAATGTGTTATTTGATTGTAATACAAAAATAAAAATTGCAAAATATTGACATCCTGTAGTCACAGCATAGAAAAGTTTGATGCCGGGCAGAGAATTTATTCATGAACCCACCTCTCCGGCGTTTTCGGGTTGATTTTGAGTTACGGGACACCCTGTATATGACTGATTTACATATTAAATAGATTTATACTATACAAAGAAAACGACCAGAACACCCTGAACAAATATAATATTTGCAGATCGTACATACATTTGTCCAGAGGCAGTGCTGCAATGCAAACATCTTGCTTGAGCTGAGAACAGAAGCTGTTGTCCGGCCACCTTGGCTGACTCTACTCTTGAATCTGGTTGACTCACACACGCTCTTATCTGAAAGCAGTAGGTACCTAATCGTTCCACCTCCATCATCGTAACACCTTCAATGATACAGTGGCACATTTAGATCCATCAGTATAGGAAAGTCAGACTGAAACTAAAAGCCATATGAAAATCTCTTCCGAACTATATCTTCGATTTTAGTACCTAACAAGAAAAACTGCATCCATACATTAAAAAAACTTTGTACTTGTGCGCAACGTGACGCGACCAATAGGACCATCCATTAAGGGCGGCCGCATACACTCGGTTTCCTGATTAGGTTTCCTGATCCGGAATTCCGCGTGCCTCGCGCAAACCATTCGTTTTTCTGTATCAGGTATATACACGGTCAGTTCGAATAGAGACGCTTCTGTGAATTGATTGCTATTGCACTTTTACTGGCGCTAAACAAGAAGAAGAAAAAACACATGAACTCAAATCAAAAAACGCATCTGCATGAATACCCTATATAGGTACAGGGATTTTGTTCCATAGATATTGTAACGTAACTCGTTAGGTACCTATTTCAATATTATTTATAATCTTGTTTACGACTCGATTAATCGAATAAGATGCTATCGGCCATAGATAAGTTCGTCAACACGCTCCTAACTTCACAACGCTCCGAGGTATTGTTTATGGTCTCGCAAACTTGCCGAGTCGCCACTGCGCAGGAGACGGACCAGACAGACACAGCGACGCCGCCATTTTTTACTTACGGAGAGGCTCTTTGTTCGCCGCCGTCACTGCATAATTTTACATTTCAACACTTTTATCTTAACTTCTAGTGAGTGATATCAAACCCCTGTTGGGTAAGTGTTGCACTGATTGGTAATGTAGGCTGTAGACACTCATTCTCATGCTCGAAGAATGACATAGTATTTTTCATTCTTGCCATGTCATCCCTTTACATTGTACACGGGCTAGGTTTTGCATTACCTACTGTTAGCTTCATTTCTTTCATCTAACTATGTATTATTTCTCGCAAATTATAATGTCACTTTCACATTCTCTTTTATTTTCATTTTTCATCGTCACCTCCCGTTCTGATTGTGACTTCCACGGCATCATGAACACTTAGTGCTTAAGCTTTTTGTGCTGCCGTGGGAGCCCGTCACCCTGCGAGGACCTGGCTGTAATGCCGTGCTTGTATGCGCATTCCAGGGTTCAAAGTCGACCCTAGGGCAGTCTTCGTCTCCGGCCGGACTTCCCACGAGCTGCCCCTCTTTTGACTTGGACATCCAGCACTTACTGCCTTCGCCGTCGGGTTGCTGCTACACTCGCGGCGCACTAAAAGGACAGTACTGAGGAAGAGGAAAAACAAGGAGAAGACTTTCGTAACCACTGGAATCAGCCGTCTGTAGGAAAATTAACGAACCCACTTTTAAGCCCCTCCGGCAGTTAGACCTTAATTAATATTATAGCCCTTCTGGTTCTCTGTATAATAATTTAATTAAAATTGCTTAAAGTTTCATTCCGTGTTTTTTTTGTGATCCGGATTTTCTAAAAATCCGGACTTTTATAAAGTCCGGTTTTTTGCTACCGGGACAATATAAGTAATGAAAGTTTGGGCCTCACACATTTTGTTCGCAAAATGGTAAGAACACGTCCATTCGACACAATGCTAGCGCGGTTCTGAATGGAAATTTCCGTACATGTGCGGCGCCGCGAACGATACGAAATGTATGTGAGCATGAGCACTGCGTTCGGGGTGACGTCATTAGGTTTTTTTCCGTTCTGTCTACCCGAAAGCACGGAATGAATTCCGAAACGAACGTCGGGTATTTTTCCTTTCGGAAATAGTAAGAACTTGTGCGCCGTGTTGAACATTTTGTATGTAAATTGAGCATTCAGGTTTCTGAATCTGAATTCCTGATCAGGAAACCGAGTGTATGCGGCCGCCCTAATCCTTTTATCTTTTTGGTAAAAATTCCTCGATTGTTTACCTACTGTGTAATACAAACAAAGGGCATTGGGTAAGTTTGTATGGAGTCGTGGCGTTATTTTTTTTTTATGCGGCCACTGATGGAATTTGTGTTGAATTTAAGTACTACACCTGTATATTCATTATAAACAACAAAATACGCCGTAACTTATATCGGAGCCGAAATATTCGACCTTGAAGTTGAGAATAATATCATCTAAGTTATTGATAAAATGCACTTTAATTTCAAAAATACAATTATTTTACGTATGGAATGAGTAAGTTATGAATAAAAAACATGTAGGTATCCCATCAATAATATTTTATTTCTAATACTAAACTATAATTATTTCTAATAATTCTATATATGTAGGTGTTATAATCATATAGCACTCAGATAACTTATAATTAATCTGATCTTCTTTCCTTCAATCATTCCTCCAATTCGTCGTAAGCTTCGATTTCCACTTCAACGTTTGTGACTTGTTCTTGAACCTCAGCGACATCTTCATCTTGAACTGGTACATTTTCTTGACTGTGACGTCGAGCACGTTGTAAACACGGCCAGCACAGTCTGTCTTCTCCATGAAACTGAAAATATAATTATTTTTCTTTGTAAATAAAATAAATGAACAAGAACACGAATACAACTTTCGTATTCATTTGTTATTACATGCCTACTAATATTAGAAAGATGAATGATTTGTATTTTTGTATGTTTGTTATTGATTCACCAAAAACTACTTGACCGATTTAAATCATTATTTCACCATTAGAATGCTACATCACTGAGTAACATAGGCTATATTGTTAATCGGATTCACGCGGGTGCAACAGCGAGGCTCAGTTAGTATGATGTATTGTAAGAAATCCTTATTTTAAACAATTATTGATACAAAGAATAGAAAAATCTCACCTCTCGAACACCCATAACTTCAACGAAGTATGCCATAACATACGGATGATTTTGCACAAACTCTTCCGTCATATTATTACCTATGATCTCCGACGATTGCCACCAATACGCCTTACACTTCTTCCGCAACCAATACATGGTGGAATATCCGGTTCATTCATTATTTACAAAGTCCATTAACACTTTAGATTTTTTGATATAGCTTAACGTGACCTGGCAGGTCACGTTAAGCTATATCAAAAAATCTAGTAGGTACCTAGTACAAGCCAAGTCGAATTATAGATAATGATAATCAAGGAACACAGTACGCACGCAAACAACACGAAAGTCAGATGGTGAGTAAAGAAAGGGTCGGTTGTCGAGTTGAGTTGAGCGTCATATTGGTCAAGTCCCGTGCATAACTGAACCGAGCTCCGGGCTGGTTTACAATGGAGCTCGTTATGTTTAATTTCATTCTACTACTTCTATGAAACGTTGATACGCCACTATACCGACGAACTGCCAGACATCAGTCAAGACGAGATCGTGTTAGCTCTGAGGCAGCTTAAAAATGGAAAAGCCCCCGGTGAGGACGGAATAACATCAGAGCTTTTAAAAGCTGGAGGATACCCAATTATACAGGAGTTACAGAGCCTCTTCAACGCCGTCCTTCACAGTGGGAGAACTCCAAAGGCGTGGAGTGGGAGTTTGGTGGTGCTCTTTTCTAAGAAGGGAGATAAAACCCTTCTTAAAAATTATAGAGGTAGACCCATCTCACTCCTAAGTCACGTCTATAAGCTATTCTCACGAGTTATATCGAACCGTCTCGCTAGGAGACTCGACGAGTTTCAGCCACCAGAGCAGGCTGGGTTTCGCGGAGGATATGGTACCATAGACCACATTCACACAGTGAGGCAGATTATACAGAAGTCCGAAGAGTATAATCAGCCCCTGTGTCTGGCCTTTGTGGACTATGAGAAGGCCTTTGACTCCGTTGAAACCTGGGCTGTTCTACAATCCTTACAGCGATGCCAAGTAGACTATCGTTATATCGAGGTGCTGAGATGTCTCTACGAAGCCGCTACGATGAGTATCCGAGTACAGGACCAGCAGACTAAACCGATCCAACTGCGCAGAGGAGTGAGGCAGGGGGATGTCATATCCCCGAAACTGTTCACGAGCGCGTTGGAAGATATTTTTAAGACGCTGGACTGGAAAGACAAGGGCATCAACATAAACGGCGAGTACATCTCACACCTACGATTCGCTGATGACATAGTCTTAATGGCGGAGTCGCTAGAGGAGCTGAACCGGATGCTGGACAGGACAGTCTAGCTTCAGCCTCCCGATGTATCGGTCTTGGCATGAATTTGGATAAAACCAAAATCATGATCAATGGCCACATTGATCCAAGACCGGTGATCGTACATGGCCACCTTCTCGAAATTGTTTCTGAGTACACTTACCTCAGGCAGATTTTGCAGTTGGGTAAAACAATTTCGAGAAGGAAGCCAAGAGGAGGATCCAGCTAGGCTGGGCAGCGTTTGGAAAACTACGTCGAGTCTTCTCGTCATCCATACCGCAATGTTTAAAAACGAAAGTTTTTAATCAGTGCGTCCTACCAGTCATGATGACCTACGGAGCTGAGACCTGGACACTCACGATAGGGTTGGTCCACCAATTCAAAGTCGCTCAGCGAGCTATGGAAAGAGCTATGCTCGGAGTTTCTCTGAAGGATAGGATTCGTAACGAATAC
>CAWVOY010000231.1:0-28964 GCA_963931895.1 Eupithecia pulchellata | reverse complement strand
AAGAATAAATTTATCCCCTTTCACCAGCTGCTATGATGAAAAGTTCCGATACAAAAATAATTTGACGTAGCGTGTGTGTGTTTGTGTGTGTGCGTTGGTAAATTTTTGTATTTTTATAACAATAAAGATTGTAAATTTCACAATAAGCCCGATAGTTTGAGCTTTGCATTTATAATACAAGTCAGTAGGTTGGTTGGTAGACATATGGACAATTGGTTAGATTAGGTTTTGTGACATGATCACGATCAGATCAGAAGTAGAGGATTCAATCCCGGTCGATTTTTTTAATCCCGGGATTTCGGGATTATCAGCAGTTAATCCCGGGATCCCGGGATAGTCCCGGGATTGTATTGGTAATAAAAATTGGTAACAAATAGAAAGTAAATCATATCAAAATCAACTTTTTATATTCATACTTTACTTAAATGTTCAAAAACAAAACAAAATTAAAATTTCTTCTGATAAATGTTGTAAATGAAACCCCGATACCAAAAACTAGTACTTTTATTATGATTCAACACGATTACAATATTTAGGAAAATAACATAGTCATTCGGCAAATCTGTCAATTCCCATGTACCATTGATCATCAGAGACTCATACTCATCATCCATAGCTGTTTTCCATGACTGTGCCTCAGGACTGGATAATGCTTCTTCAACAGTTACTGGATCTGAAAACTGATTGATACAGATGAAGTTTTGTGGAACATTAGCAGCACCTCTTACTTGATGAGGCCGCAAAGTAACTCTACTGTCATACTGATCACTGTCATCATCATCATCATCAGTACTTGGCTGATAAGTTACATCTGTTTCTCCACAGCTGTCATAGGATGTTGAGCTCTGCGGTGACATGGTTTGATCACATAAACTCTGGGAATCATCATTATTGTTTTCTGTATTAATATTTCTAGAATTTTCAGAACTTTTATTTTCAGTATTTAATTCTAGTGAAACTGACTGAGTTTCGGCACAAGGATTTTTTTCTTCACTATTATTCTCAAAAAATGTGAGATCTCTACTTATAATTACCTTATTTGTATTGGGGTTATACAACCTGTAGCCTTTTGTATTTTCACTATAGCCAACAAATACCATTTCTTCAGACTTCTTGTCCCATTTCAGGCGTTTTTGCTTAGGAACATGGACCATAGTTTTTGAACCAAAGATTTTCATGTGGGAAATATCTGGTTTCTTCCCACTCCACTTCTCTTCTGGTGTACATGGTGTAGTCTCTGAAATAACCCTGGAAGGAGATCGATTTATTATGTAGGCAGCGGTAGCGATGGCTTCCCCCCAAAATCCTTTGTGTAACTCAGCATCAAAGAGCATGCATTTTGCTCTTTCAACTATTGTACGGTTCATCCTTTCCGCTAAACCATTTTGTTCAGCTGTATATGGCGCGGTTTTCTGGTGATAAATACCACATTTTTCTAAAAACTTAGAAAATTCTTTATTACAAAATTCAGTCCCATTGTCAGACCTGAAATTCTTGATTTTCTTATCTAACTGGTTTTCAACTCTGTTTTTGAAGTTTTCAAATGCTGATTTTATGTCTGTTTTGTTTTTTAGAAAATAGACAAACACTTTTCTTGAGTAATCATCAATAAACGTCAAGAAATATTTAGCTCCTCCTATGGATGGAACTTCCATGGGTCCACATAAATCGGAATGAATAGTTTCCAATAAATTACTGGCACGTGTACCGGAACTTGGAAGGGTTTCCTTGTTTGCTTTCCTTCACAGCAAGTTTTACAATTTATTTTATTTTTCATTTCTATATTCATCACACCTTCAGCACAAACCTCTAGTCTTTTAATATCAGTGTAGTTCAGATGACCCATTCTTCTATGCCATAATTCAGTAAAGTTTTCAGTTACTGCGGATTGAGCATAAACCATATTTTCACGGTAAACATCCAGTTTATATGTGTCATTTACAAGACTAGCATTTGCGACATATTGACCATTTTTATTGTATATTACACAGCCTTTTTCATTGAATTGCACTTCACAGCCATTTTTTATGATTTGGCTTACGGAGAGTAAGTTTGTTGTGAGTTTGGGAACATACAATATATTTTTAATACTCACTTCTTCATAGTAGCCATGTTCTCCGGGAACTTTTATGATTATATCTCCACAGCTCTCTACTTGTAGCATTTTGCTGTCTGCAATTTTGATTGTTTTTATCACTGATGGTCTCTCATTTTTCAGCCATTCCCGGTGCATTGTGAGATGCATGGATGCTCCAGAGTCCACATACCAGCTTGCTGCGTCATTTGTGTTTACTGTAAAAACTGCAATAAAACCTTTATCATTATTTGTGTTAGATTTTTTATCTTTTATATTGTTGTCGCTCTTATTTTCTGGTTTTTTGGACCAGCAGGCTTTGCTGAGGTGGCCATATTTATTACACTTGAAACACCGTGGCCCTTTTTTCGTTTCCTGTTCGACCTTTTTAAAGTTCTTCTTGCGGTTTGTATAAAATGCGGAAGACTCGGAAGCTTTTACCTCTTGTAAGAGCTTTGTCTTAACAAAATCAGAAGAAATTTTCACCCCTGAGCTTTCTATTCCCATAATCATGGGTCCGTAGGAGTCTGGTAGCCCTGTCAACATGAGTGTGCCGAGCCACTCATCATTTATGGGGAATTTAATGCCACGCAGCTTGTGAGCTGCTCCAATAATTTTATTCACATACTCTTCAACAGAATTACATGCGTCAAGTTGTGTATTTATTAATTCTTTGAGCAAACCCACCTTCCGGCATAAACCAGAATCTTCAAAAGCATTTTTGAGGTTCTGCCACACTTCCCATGCTGTTTTGGCTTCTTGAATATGGACATAATTGACACTGTCGACTAAAAGAATGATTTTAGACTTTGCTTTGGTGTCTTTTTCTTGCTCAGTTACCTTACCGGAGGCCATGCTCTCCCAGAGACCTTCATGTTCCAAGTATGCCTTCACGGCAAAGGCCCACGAATTATAATTTTCTCGTCCCGCCAGCTTGTCTATATGAATGCCCGTTGCCGACATTCTTGCGGATTACAAATTTGTATAATGTAATTTTGGTGACCCGAGCTGATGACTCGTTTTGGTTATCTTCAGATTTTTATAAAAATATTTCACTTTGCTGAAAAATAAACCTACTTAGGCATGGGGCGGCCCATAACCTGTTGTAAATGAACCCCCGATACCAAAAACTAGTACTTTTATTATGATTCAACACGATTACAATATTTAGGAAAATAACATGAACTTTACGAGAGCGGTCTTGGAGTGAGAGAGAGAGATATACAATTGCGCAGACGTCACTAGGAGGAAGTGACAGACGAGAAGTTTGACAGTGACAATGTCTACTTTCTTCCAACAATAAAATAAACAAACTAGGCCCTTATATATTTTATAAGGGCCTAGTTTGTTTCATAAATCATTGCTGTTTGTTTATTTTGTTTTTCAATAAACTTAAAAAAAACAACTTCTTCAGATTTGTTTATCTAAACAACGCCATTATACTATAAGAAAGACTATGAAAAAGAGATTAATGTTTATAGGACTCATATTTTAAATCAAATAGACCAGAAACTATAAATTGCTTATTTAAGCCACGAAAATAAAATCTAAGAAATAACAACGCATCCAACGTCTCATCCGAAAGCATACTTCTCAATTTGTTCCACAAATATGAAGAAGCGGAAAAAGCGCGTTCAGGCTCAATGGAAGTTAGAGGAATCGTCAATAAATTTTCATAGGTCTTCTCCAAATTATAACCTCGTGTGGCTAGCCTCATAAAGATTAATTTATTGTTTAATGATCTTAGAAAGATCAGTTTTTTTATATGCTTCTGGATCTAAAGTTTTCATACTGTTTTCATTTAGTTCTGAAGCTTTTAAAGTAAGTGCGTTTCACGCACATTTTTATTGACTTATATAAAAAATATATCAGTCCCGAAAATCCTGGGATTCATTGAATTTAATCCCGAAAATTTCGGGACTAAAATATGATCGGGATCTCGGGATCCCGGGATTGAATCCTCTAGATCAGAGTCAAAATCAAAGTTCTTTATTTCCTTACAGGACTCTTGGACACGTCACATGATTCAAGTTTAATTGTTAGTCCAAATAAGAAACAAAAATGGGAAATAAAGTGATCACTTTTATTAATTGTTCACTTTAGTAAATATTTTTCAGGGAAAGTAAAGAAGTGAAGAAGAAAACTTTACCTTCTTTCTTAGATATAGAATGGTTGGTAATAAAATTAAACTTATGTAAAAATATAATATTCCAGTGTTTAGGAACAAAGTTAATGAACAAAGCCGTAGTCACTCCAAGGTTTTGTTTTATTGAAGGTAAATATTCTGTGATTATTTGATTAATGATAAAATTATGGCCATATGGCCTATATGGTTCACTCGACCACTTATTCATGTTTTTTAAAATAAAGATAAAGCCTGGTTACAGTGGAAAAAATATAAGACCGCCTTTCACTACGAACAATTCTCATTATATCGTCGTAGATTTAAAAAGCTTAGCAAGGAATGTTTTGATTATTACAGCATAAGGACTGATGTTACGGTTTTTGGGACTTCGTTAAAAGTAAAAAAAAGATATCAGGAATCCCATCCTCTATGAAGTATATTGATGCAATATCTGACACGCCTGAACAAATTTCTGAACTTTTCTCAAAATTATTTTGGGTCTGTTGTGTATGAAATTAGTGATAATGATTATACCGACTATGAATCTATATCAATAAATGATAAATGTGACTTCACTCTTTCCGACATAGATATATCCAAAAATATGATACTAAAGGAACTAAAATCTCTGGATGTAACCAAAGGGCCCGGACCCGACGGCATCCCTGCTATCTTTGTTAAGCACACCGCTGACTAACTCGTCTTTCCACTTCATATTTTGTTTAACAGAAGTCTTCAAGATGGTAAGGTTCCTTCCGTATGGAAAACGGCCGATATTAACACCTATTCACAAAAGCGTCACAAGAGTGACGTAACAAACTATCGACCGATATCATTGTTGTCTACTTTGTGGAAGGTTTTGGAACGCCTGGTTCATAACAATATTTATCCTGTTTACACAAAATAATTATTAAAGAACAACATGGGTTTGTCAAAAAGCGCTCTACTATTAGTAACCTCATTCTATACACCAAGCATCTCTTTCAATCTATGGATAATAGAGTACATGTAGACTCTACCTATATATATACAGACTTTTGCAAGGCCTTCGACCAGTGTTGCCAGATAGGGAAACCAAAATTACAGTGTTAGAGCCTTGAAAATACAGTGTTTACAACAAAAATACAGTGTTTGTCTAAATAAAAATGCAGTGCTTTTTACAGTGGAATTCACGTACAATTTTTATTTATTTCTATTATCTTACCAACTAAACATTCTATTATTCACTGTCACTCTCGTTTAATCCAACTCCTCTCCCTGTTTAATAAATTCCCGAGTCAAAGTCCATAAGCATTTTGTCTGTTGGGATAAAGCAGACATGATAATTTCTGGTAACAACAATAAAACTCAACTCAGTCAGTCAAACAAAACCCCTCACTCCCACTCGTAATGTTTTTTTTAATGGACTCTGCAATAGTTACCTTACCAATTTAAATGACACGTTTGAAATATCAGATTCTTATTATCACGTGCTCAACTTCAATTTGGTCGGATAATACCGGTGAATGGGCGGGGAACTCCCTGTCGAGGAGATTCCGCTTCCGGATACAATAATTACTACCGGAAGAGGAATCTCCTACCGGAAAAATACCATAGCATAGACAAATTTGGTGGAATTCGCGACAAAAAAGCAGGAGTGTATTTGTAAGGGGCGTTTTTAGAGTTCATAGCGTTGTGTCATTATCATCATAAATAGATTTTAGGTGAGTAAAAAAATACAGTGCTCTCCATACACTGTTTTTTTAGTAATACAGTAGGCAGTAGATGGCGTAAAAATACAGTAGATCTACTGTAATTACAGTGCATCTGGCATCACTGCCTTCGACAAAGTTGACCACACAATACTTTTGCAGAAGCTTGCTTTTAATGGTATTACTTCGGTGGTTCTCTTCGTTCATTAGAAACAGAACGCAACGAGTAGCTATCAATGGGTATAGATCCGACATTATAAACGTCACTTCCGGCGTTGCACAGGGTTCAATTATTGGCCCCCTGCTTTTTGTTCCGACTGACATCGATAGCTACTTTTAAACATTCTCATTTTCATCTTTATGCTGATGATCTTAAGGCCTATCGTGAAATCTCCTTCCTGGATGACTGCATTAAACTACAGAACGATCTTAACCGTCTTACTGACTATTTATGGTTAATAAATTGCATCTTAGTTTAGGTGAGTGTAAATCTATCACTTTTACCAAAAAAACCACCAACACTGCATTGGAAAAGGTTTCTATGATTAGGGATTTGGGACTAATAGATGATAAGTTACACTTTGATCTTTATATCAAACACATAGTGAACAAGGCCTTTCAAATGTATGGTCTTGATATGCGTACTTACTTGTGTTCCATTTCGGAGACATCAATCATACATCCTACTTTATAACTCACTGGTTAAGTCTCAACTGGAATACGCTACTTCAGTGTGGAATCCACTTTACAATAAGTATCATGATCAGATAGAATCCGTTCAGCGCAAGTTTCTACATTCTACATACTATCGTTGCTATCGTTCGAAGTCATCCTATGACTTACTAAACAAACACAACTTAGACTCCTCGTCATCTAACGCATTGGCTTGCACTTTTACATAGTATAATCATTGTGTATCAAATTACAAATATTTAATTTTGTTTGCTTTCTATATAATCTTACTCTTATAAAGTTTTTAAGCTTAAGTTCAATATAAACTAAGTACATAATTTCATATATTTTCCAATTTCATTATTTTGTTATTTTTTCTTATTTTATTTTCTTCTCACTTTCTTTTCCTTTTCTTTTATTCATTTTCATCAGTTCATTTACATAATCTTTTTTTTTTTTGCCTGTTTACAATAATTATAGGTGTTTCTTTTTATATATTTTATACTCTCTTGAATAAGATTCTACATTAAAAATCATATAAAAATGTTCAGAAGATAAATCCTTTACTTATTTAAATTAGTTATTTCGATTACATAAAAAGTTTTAAAAACAGCAGTTTGAAAATTGATCCATGATTGATTCAGAAAATAGGTAAAATTTTTTGTGAGCAATGTAATTAGTTTCTATGGAATAGCACAATTACACACAATTACACAATTTAATTATTACAATCGAGCAATGGCACATTCTATTAATTACCTTTATTAATTACCTAACTGTTAGGTTAGGTTAGGTTAGGTTAGGTTAGGTTAGGTTAGGTTTTTTTTTTTTTTTTTTTATTCCTGTCCGGGAGCGATGTCCCGGCCCGCGAGCTAACCTACCTATTTGGTCCCCGAATATGGGTGTTCAGGATTGGGATACAGGGTATTTTTATTATATTTTTCATTTCTTACATGTTTTTTCTTATTTCAATCTTATGTTTAAGTTACATTTTCTTACTTACTATTGCTTAATATCTTTATAATCTTATTTTATAATTTTACACTTATGTATATTCACATTTTGCTTATATTTAATACAATTTTTTAACTACTGTGCTCGTTCTTACATTGCTAATTCTAAACTAGGGTCCTTACTTTGCTATGGATTATATAATTCAGTATATAACCTAACAAATACTTATTTATCTAGTTTTATTTCTATTATTTACTATTTTACATATTTGAGTACAGTAGTTTATAAAATCTGCTGCACTAGATTTACTAGTCAGCAGCTCCTGTAAATTCTCTTTTGCAATTCTCTTACCTATTTTCTGCTCAAATTCAAATCTTAAGGCTGCGTGTGCTGGGCATTGTGTGAGGATGTGTGGAACGTCTTCATCAATACCTGGCTCACAGATACATGATGGGTTGTCCCTGCACTTGAATCTGTTCAAGTACTGGGAGAACCCACCATGCCCCGTGAGTATCTGAGTGAGAGCACCCGCTGGTCTTGCCCTTCGCACGAATCGGTACGCGCACCTTACGTCTGGGAGGAAAATTTTTGTTATGGACGCAGTGTCCCCGGCTTTGTATCGAGCGTCCCATTCTGTCAAGAATGTGTCTCTTATCAACCGCTTGATATATGATACTGGACACTGGTCGTACACTGGCTTTCCCTTAGACGTGAGAGCAGCCTCTTTGGCTAACTCATCGGCGCGCTCGTTGCCTGGGAGCCCTGCATGGGCTTTGACCCAGTACAGGGAAACATCCTTGCCCTGTGTCAAAGCTAACCGCAGATTGCTCCTGGTCCCCACTGCTAGAGGAAGGAGGATGCCATGGTTAACGCATTTTTGAAAATTTCACTTTTTCACTTGTAACTTTGTGTAGAAATCACTTAGCACTGCGCGGTTTTCACTGTCTTGTGCGCCTTCACTTTACGCGTCTTTTGAGGTATTGCACGCCTCAAAAAGAGCAAATTTGCTATTTTTCTTGAATTTTTTTCGTGCGGAACGGCTTATTTTCGTGGCGCTCTCGGTGGCGTCGTCTGGAGCGGAACTGGTTAGGTTAGGTTAGGTTAGGTTAGGTTAGGTTAGGTTAGGTTAGGTTAGGTTAGGTTTTTTTTTTTTTTTTTTTTTTTTTTTTTTTTTTTTTTTTTTATCCTCTAACATAATCAGAGATCTTTTTTGTCTTTTTTTTTTTTTTTTTTTTATTTCGGGATGGGGACTGGGATATCATTTCTACTTTCTATATTTATTCGTTTACAAAGTCTTAACTATTTCAATTTTACATTATCCTTATCTATATTACAGATTTTTTATATATTTCAGCTTATACATTATGTGATGTTACAATATCAGTTAAAAATACGGAAAGGATGGAGAGACTGCAGATGTCAATGGAGAAGCAACAAAGTACCCTGGAAGGGATGACTTACGCGAGTGTAGCGGCATGCCCTTCTAGGACACAACCCCCTAGTGGGGCGGCGCTTCATTCGGTAGTCATCACGTCTCGAGATGAAAACGAAACAGGTGAACAGGTTTTAAATAGAATAAGAAGCGTTATAAACGCAAAAGAAGGGGGGATAGCGGTAGACAGAGTAAGAAAAGCTAAGGACAGGAAAGTTATTGTAGGGTGCAAGACAGAGGAGGAAAGACAAAAGGTCAAAGAAAGGCTAAGATCAGCAGAAGAGCACCTACATGTTGAAGAAATCAAAAATAAGGACCCCCTTCTGCTTCTCAAGGACGTCTTTGAATACAACAGTAACGAAGACGTCCTTAACGCCCTTAGGAACCAAAATGGAGGTGTGTTTAAGAACCTGTGTAAAGAAGATGATAGGATGGAGATCAAGTTCAGGAAGAAGACGAGAAACCCCCAAACATGCCACATTGTCATGAGGGTGTCCCCGAAAATATGGACGAGAGCCATAGAGGCGGGAGCCGTCCACATTGACCTGCAAAGAGTGAGAGTCTTGGACCAGTCACCGCTGGTCCAATGCTCCCTCTGCCTCGGCTACGGTCACAGCAGGCGTTTCTGTAAACAGACAGTGGAGAAGTGCAGCCATTGTGGGGGACCCCATATGAAGTCACAGTGCAATGAATGGCTTGATGGCATAGCCCCGAAGTGCTGCAACTGCGCGCACGCAAAATTGGAGGTAACTGACCACAGTGCCTTCAGTGAGCAGTGCGCAGTGAGGCGCAAATGGGACGCACTAGCCCGGGCTACCATAGCGTACTGCTGAGGGCACCTTCAGGGAAACGAGCAACAGCACCCCAACCAACGGAATACCCTACCTGATAGCTCAAGCAAATCTCCAGAAGAAAGAGCTTGCAACAAACGAGTTGATGATAAAAGCCCATGAAAGGAAGATTGCTTTTGCACTGCTCCAGGAACCCTATGTGGGTGGGGCGAAAGGTATGAAGAGTAAAAGAGGAGTAAGGATCTTCCAGAGCACTGAACAAGGAGAAGGGCACGTCAAGGCAGCAATTGCCGTCTTCGACAATAACCTTGACGTATTACAATGTCCGAAACTCACCACTAACAACATCACTGTGGTGAAAATCAGAACCAGTGCCTGGGAGACAGCGGTAGTCTCCTTCTACTTTGAGCCGGATAAACCCATAGAGCCATACCTGGAGCAGCTGAAAAGAATAAAAGAGGAGCTTGGACCTACAAAGCTCATAATGGGCGGAGATACCAATGCTAAGAGCACCTGGTGGGGTAGTACGAAGGTCGACAACAGAGGGATAGAAATGGCTGGAGCGCTGGAAGAGATGAGCTTGCAGGTACTTAATGAAGGCGACACCCCTACATTTGACACGATAAGGGGTAACAAAGAATATCAAAGCCACGTTGATATAACAGCCTGCTCGGAAAACATGCTCAGTCTGGTGGAGGACTGGAGAGTAGAAGACGATCTGGTGAGTTCGGACCACAACGGCATAACCTTCAAAATTAGACTAAAACAGGCAAAAGGAACAAATGTAGAGAGAACAACAAGGATTTACAATACCAAAAAAGCTAAATGGACCCAGTTTCATGAGAAACTGGACCACTTAAAAACTGAAAACAAGATAAACAAAACGGAGGTGGAAAAAATCAACACAAAAGAAAATTTGGAACAAATAGTTAGTAAATATATTAAAGTGATAAAACAAGCATGCGATAAAACTATACCAATAAAGAAAAGAAACGAAAAACTTACCCTGCCGTGGTGGTCCGAAGAACTCGCAGCGATGAAGAAGGAAGTCACCACCAGAAAGCGAAGAATCCGATGCGCAGCGCCGGCCCGGAGAGCGATGGTCGTGGAAGAGTACCTGCAAGCAAAAGAAAAATATGAAAGCGAAGCCAAAAAGGCCCAGATAGGGAGTTGGAAAGGGTTTTGTGAGAAGCAGGAGAAAGAAGGACTCTGGGAGGGAATCTACAGGGTAATTGGTAGAACCACCAAAAGAGAAGAGGACCTGCTGTTGGTAAAGGATGGAAAAGTACTCGACCCCAAGGAGTCCTGTAGAGTGTTGGCCGAGACCTTCTACCCGGATGATACCGAAGAAGGGGAAAGCTCAGAACATAAGCAAACTAGGGTGACGGCAGATCAGATAAACGGTTGGGTTCATGATGAAAAACATGACCCACCGTTTACCGAAGAAGAGCTGAGAGCTGTAGTATCGAGCTTCAACCCCAAGAAAGCCCCGGGATTGGATGGACTCACGGCCGACATCTGTAGACAAGCTGTGCTTAGTGACCTGAACTTGAACCTAGCGATCATAAACAAGTGCCTAGAGTTGAGCTTATTCCCGAAGATCTGGAAGGAGGCTGTAGTGGTGGTACTTAGAAAACCCTGCAAAGAGAACTACACGAACCCCAAGTCATACAGGCCAATAGGCCTGTTACCTATTATGGGAAAGCTGCTGGAGAAAATGATCGTGAGGAGGTTGACCTGGCACCTTATCCCCAAGATAAGTTCTCAGCAGTATGGCTTCATGCCACAGAGGAGTACCGAGGACGCTCTCTATGACCTGATGAACTATATACGCGGCAAACTTGAAGCCAAGAAACTTATAACGATGATTTCACTGGACATAGAGGGCGCCTTCGACAACGCGTGGTGGCCTGCCATCAGAACAAGACTTGCGGAGGAGGGGTGCCCCGTCAACCTCAGGAGAGTCGTCGACAGTTACCTGCAAGACAGAAAAGTGAAGGTTAGATACGCTGGGGAAGAGTACACCAGAAAGACAAGCAAAGGCTGCGTGCAAGGATCAATCGGAGGACCGATTCTGTGGAACTTGATACTGGATCCTCTGCTGAAGCAATTAAGAGCCCGGGGTGACTACTGCCAGGCCTTTGCCGACGATGTTGTTCTTATTTTCGATGGAGATACAGCACACGAGGTCCAAAGACAGGCCAATGCCGCTCTCGCCCATGTTCAGGGGTGGGGTGTCAAAAATAAACTAAGATTTGCAGCACAAAAAACCAAAGCAATGCTGATAACAAGAAAGTTAAAGTTTGACACACCACTGCTGAGGATGGGGGGGATAGACATTGGCATGTCATCAGAAATTAAAATCTTAGGCCTCACTATCGACTCTAAGCTATCGTTTAAACGGCACGTCGGCGAGGTCTGCAGGAAAGCCCTCAATATATACAAACAGCTCTCCAGAGCTGCTAAAGTCAGCTGGGGATTATATCCAGAGGTGACTCGGCTGATTTACACGGCAACTGTAGAGCCAGTTATTATGTACGCCGCCAATGCATGGGCACCAGCTACAAAGAGGAAAGGTGTACAGAAACAACTAAACGCTGTACAGAGAGGCTTCGCGCAGAAGCTGACTAGGTTAGGTTAGGTTAGGTTAGGTTAGGTTAGGTTAGGTTAGGTTAGGTTAGGTTAGGTTAGGTTAGGTTAGGTTAGGTTAGGTTAGGTTAGGTTAGTGTACGAGTACGTACATCGTGCATTGCCCTAATTAATGTCAACCGCGCATTTACGCCAGTCATCAATTTAGCAATACTTTTTATTATATTCAGTTCGCGATCACCTGTCAATCGACTCACGCGTCTCACTATCATTTCATTAGTAACTATAGTTTATCGTTAAATATATCAGTTAAAATTTATCTCCTGGTTTTTCTGATATATACAGCTTAGTTACTAGTTACCTGGTGTACGACCGTACATCATTTTTTTTAAATTTTAAAACTGGTATATCACCCTCGCGAGTGCGGCAGTACCGTGAATCAGTGCCACCAGTGAGGATTTCCGCTAACAAGTGGAGTCATCAGTGTGAGCAACCAGCTCACTGGATCACAGCAGCGGGTATCATCCTATACTTAAGGACGTAAGCCAGGCCGGCTTGCGAAAACCTCCGCAGCAACTGCAAGCGTCAACAGACACTGCAGGAAGGACACAGCAGCAGCTAGGCGTCAACAGGACGGACGTAGGAGTAGCAGCACCGCGTCACCGTTCATCCAGTCCAGACGATATCAAGTAAGATCTTTCCATTTATCTTATTTTACTCTCATCAATTACGAGTACTAAGATGTCTACCATGGAAGAATTACTATCGGCTCAAGAGCGAATCGCTTCCGCTATTGAGCAACTCTATTCGAATTTTAAGAAAGACGGTTCGGATAGGAAAACTCCAGACTATATTCAGCGAAGGCTAGACACTCTAGATAGCTACTGGAACGAATATCAATTGAATCACAGTAAGCTGTGCGGATTAGGTACTAAGTCTTATCCATACTTTACTACAAATCAATTTGAAAGCATTGGAGAAAGATACACCTACATCAAGGCAGCTATTAAAAGCTCAGGAGCGAGGGAAGGGACTCCCTCCTCTCTTATCAAGCCAGCTACTCTAAGACCTGGAACTCCATCGCAGGAATTCTCGTACCAGGCTCGGGGTAGCAATAGCAAGACCGATGAGATGCTGCGGAAACAAAGCAGTAATTTTAAGGCATTCGAGCATACTATTTCGAACATAGACTTAGATTCTATATCGGAGAAATGGGAATTTGATCACTTGTTGCGTAACATTCAATCGCGTTGGTCTAACATCGATACCCTTCATTGGGAGCTGGATAGCGAATCGGCTAGCCAGAAAAGCCCGGAGTACGAATCGCATTTTTTTCAAACTGAGAAAAAATTCAATGAGATCATAAAAGCTATCAATAGGAAATTCTCCTCTGTATCTCACCGTGAAAACTGTTGTAAATGAAACCCCGATACCAAAAACTAGTACTTTTATTATGATTCAACACGATTACAATATTTAGGAAAATAACATGAACTTTACGAGAGCGGTCTTGGAGTGAGAGAGAGAGATATACAATTGCGCAGACGTCACTAGGAGGAAGTGACAGACGAGAAGTTTGACAGTGACAATGTCTACTTTCTTCCAACATCGTCCCTTAGACATAGTCCCATCTTCGCAGAGCAGAAGGTCAACTTTGAGTGCGGAGTGGCTTTGGTTAGTATGTCAGCCACCATTTCTCCTGTCTGTATATACTGTACAGCTATTGACCCATCGAACACCTTGCCGCGTACATAATGGTGTCTCACATCAATGTGCTTGGTTCTGGAATGATAACAGTCAGTACCTGAAAGTTTAATGCAACTTTGATTATCACAATAGATTTTCATCGGTTGATTTTTCAGTGGCCATAATTCTTCATGAAATTGTTTCAGCCACATTGCTTCCTGCACACATGTCGACAGTGACATGTACTCTGCCTCTGTGGTGGACAGAGCTACTGTAGGTTGCCTTTTGGAGTTCCATGATATTGAACCCCCCTGAAAAACAAAAACATAGCCGGTGCATGATCTTCTATCTTCTTCGGAGCTGGCCCAGTCTGAGTCACAGAACCCTTTAGGCATATTTTCATATGAGTTTTTCTTATATGACAATTTATAGTCTATGGTGCCCTTCAAATATCTCATGACCCGTTTCAAAGCATTCCAGTGCTGTAACTCTGGTTTATTATTATATTTACTCAATCTGTTTATTACATAACTTATATCAGGTCTTGTCCCTTGAGACAAGTACAATAAACAACCAATTACTTCTTGATATTTCACATTTTCTATGAAATTTTCTTTATTTTCTGATTGTAGTTTTTCATTGACATCTATTGGTATTTTCACTGACTTACAATCCATCATTCTATATTTAGATAAAACTTCAAGAATGTATTTTTTCTGATCAAGGAAAACAGTACCATTTTGTTTGTCCCTTTCTACATGAATACCAATGCAATAATTTAGCTCACCAATTATTTTCATATTGAATGTATCCTTTAATTTATTCATTATGTTTTCTCTTGTATTTTTACAGTTGCTAAAGAACATAATATCATCAACATAAAGCCCAATAAATAGTATGTCATTTTCACTTGTTATTTTGTAGTAAACACATGGATCTAGCTTTGACCTGCATAGACCAAGGTCTTTCAGAGCAGAATCTAGCTTCATATTCCACTGTCGGCTTGCCTGCTTTAGCCCATACAAAGACTTCTTTAGTAAACATACACGGTTATCAACTTGATAATTGGGTGGTTGGCTCATGTAGATTTTTTCTTTAATATCGCCTTGAAGGAAGGCTGAAACTGCATCCATTTGATGGATATCCAAATCATATTTAGCAGCAAGTGCAAATAAATATCTTAGTGAGGTTAGTCTTATAACTGGAGAATATACCTCTTGGTATTCCAAACCTTTTTTCTGTGCACAACCTTTTATTACTAAACGAGCTTTGTGCTTAGTTATTTTTCCCTTTTCATTAGTTTTAGTCTTAAAAACCCACTTACATGGTATTGCCCGCTTGTCATTCGGCAAATCTGTCAATTCCCATGTACCATTGATCATCAGAGACTCATACTCATCATCCATAGCTGTTTTCCATGACTGTGCCTCAGGACTGGATAATGCTTCTTCAACAGTTACTGGATCTGAAAACTGATTGATACAGATGAAGTTTTGTGGAACATTAGCAGCACCTCTTACTTGATGAGGCCGCAAAGTAACTCTACTGTCATACTGATCACTGTCATCATCATCATCATCAGTACTTGGCTGATAAGTTACATCTGTTTCTCCACAGCTGTCATAGGATGTTGAGCTCTGCGGTGACATGGTTTGATCACATAAACTCTGGGAATCATCATTATTGTTTTCTGTATTAATATTTCTAGAATTTTCAGAACTTTTATTTTCAGTATTTAATTCTAATAGTGAAACTGATTGAGTTTCGGCACAAGGATTTTTTTCTTCACTATTATTCTCAAAAAATGTGAGATCTCTACTTATAATTACCTTATTTGTATTGGGGTTATACAACCTGTAGCCTTTTGTATTTTCACTATAGCCAACAAATACCATTTCTTCAGACTTCTTGTCCCATTTCAGGCGTTTTTGCTTAGGAACATGGACCATAGTTTTTGAACCAAAGATTTTCATGTGGGAAATATTTGGTTTCTTCCCACTCCACTTCTCTTCTGGTGTACATGGTGTAGTCTCTGAAATAACCCTGGAAGGAGATCGATTTATTATGTAGGCAGCGGTAGCGATGGCTTCCCCCCAAAATCCTTTGTGTAACTCAGCATCAAAGAGCATGCATTTTGCTCTTTCAACTATTGTACGGTTCATCCTTTCCGCTAAACCATTTTGTTCAGCTGTATATGGCGCGGTTTTCTGGTGATAAATACCACATTTTTCTAAAAACTTAGAAAATTCTTTATTACAAAATTCAGTCCCATTGTCAGACCTGAAATTCTTGATTTTCTTATCTAACTGGTTTTCAACTCTGTTTTTGAAGTTTTCAAATGCTGATTTTATGTCTGTTTTGTTTTTTAGAAAATAGACAAACACTTTTCTTGAGTAATCATCAATAAACGTCAAGAAATATTTAGCTCCTCCTATGGATGGAACTTCCATGGGTCCACATAAATCGGAATGAATAGTTTCCAATAAATTACTGGCACGTGTACCGGAACTTGGGAAAGGTTTCCTTGTTTGCTTTCCTTCACAGCAAGTTTTACAATTTATTTTATTTTTCATTTCTATATTCATCACACCTTCAGCACAAGCCTCTAGTCTTTTAATATCAGTGTAGTTCAGATGACCCATTCTTCTATGCCATAATTCAGTAAAGTTTTCGGTTACTGCGGATTGAGCATAAACCATATTTTCACGGTAAACATCCAGTTTATATGTGTCATTTACAAGACTAGCATTTGCGACATATTGACCATTTTTATTGTATATTACACAGCCTTTTTCATTGAATTGCACTTCACAGCCATTTTTTATGATTTGGCTTACGGAGAGTAAGTTTGTTGTGAGTTTAGGAACATACAATATATTTTTAATACTCACTTCTTCATAGTTGCCATGTTCTCCGGGAACTTTTATGATTATATCTCCACAGCTCTCTACTTGTAGCATTTTGCTGTCTGCAATTTTGATTGTTTTTATCACTGATGGTCTCTCATTTTTCAGCCATTCCCGGTGCATTGTGAGATGCATGGATGCTCCAGAGTCCACATACCAGCTTGCTGCGTCATTTGTGTTTACTGTAAAAGCTGCAATAAAACCTTTATCATTATTTGTGTTAGATTTTTTATCTTTTATATTATTGTCGCTCTTATTTTCTGGTTTTTTGGACCAGCAGGCTTTGCTGAGGTGGCCATATTTATTACACTTGAAACACCGTGGCCCTTTTTTCGTTTCCTGTTCGACCTTTTTAAAGTTCTTCTTGCGGTTTGTATAAAATGCGGAAGACTCGGAAGCTTTTACCTCTTGTAAGAGCTTTGTCTTAACAAAATCAGAAGAAATTTTCACCCCTGAGCTTTCTATTCCCATAATCATGGGTCCGTAGGAGTCTGGTAGCCCTGCCAACATGAGTGTGCCGAGCCACTCATCATTTATGGGGAATTTAATGCCACGCAGCTTGTGAGCTGCTCCAATAATTTTATTCACATACTCTTCAACAGAATTACATGCGTCAAGTTGTGTATTTATTAATTCTTTGAGCAAACTAGTACTGGGCGTTTTTTTCTAAAACAGTTTCATGAAACACTTTGTCTATGTGAAACGACAAAACGCTTTCTCGTTCAATCATAAAACACTTACTAAAAAAACTGTCAAACGTCACGAATCTAATGCTGACTGAAACCAGTCTGTCAAACGAACAAAACTAAGGTTCGCTAGAACGCTTTTTGAACGAACGAAATGATTGGAAGGAACGGCGCGCCAAAACAGTTTCAAATCTGTCTGACAGGTGCGAACAATAATGAACTCTAATCCTTTAACGATAAAATATAAAATAAAAAGAGTTTGTCCCTGCTTCTCGAAAACGTTTTTATACAAGGCAGGCAGGAACAGGCAAAACTGATCCTTATTTTATAGAGCATAAAATTTTGTTTGCTGTGGGATTACAGAAAAACGTGTTTTTGAAGAAACCCATGTCGTTTTTGGATAGAATAGGAACAGGCAAAACAGATCCTTATTTTATAGAGCGTAAAATTTTGTTTGCTTTGGGATTACAGAAAAACGTGTTTTTGAAGAAACCCGTTGCGAAGTGGGCCTACGTAGGTATGTCGTTTTTGGATAGAATAGTGAACTCTATTGCGATATAGATAAGATACAAAACGACCAAATTAAAAAAAAAACTTTAGGAGTGAAATTCGAGTGGAGTTCAAAGGTAAAGTTTGTTTTGTTTTGTTTTGTAATAATAATAACACGTGCGTGCGTCATGTGTGTATTGTGCATTGCTTTCGCTCATTGCAATTATTCGGTGTTTTTGGAATAATTAGGTACTTCGGATCGATTTGATAGTAATTATTCTGTGACTTCAAGTGTAAATTAATTGTTAAGTGACGATTACTGTTGAACAAAAAAGTGTTTTAAAAAAAACTGTTTCATGCAACTATTTTTAGTCTTAAAATAAGCGTCTCGTTTCGTTTGACGGAAAATGGAAAACTTCCCAGTACTAGAGCAAACCCACCTTCCGGCACAAACCAGAATCTTCAAAAGCATTTTTGAGGTTCTGCCACACTTCCCATGCTGTTTTGGCTTCTTGAATATGGACATAATTGACACTGTCGACTAAAAGAATGATTTTAGACTTTGCTTTGGTGTCTTTTTCTTGCTCAGTTACCTTACCGGAGGCCATGCTCTCCCAGAGACCTTCATGTTCCAAGTATGCCTTCACGGCAAAGGCCCACGAATTATAATTTTCTCGTCCCGTCAGCTTGTCTATAAGAATGCCCGTTGCCGACATTCTTGCGGATTACAAATTTGTATAATGTAATTTTGGTGACCCGAGCTGATGACTCGTTTTGGTTATCTTCAGATTTTTATAAAAATATTTCACTTTGCTGAAAAATAAACCTACTTAGGCATGGGGCGGCCCATAACCTGTTGTAAATGAAACCCCGATACCAAAAACTAGTACTTTTATTATGATTCAACACGATTACAATATTTAGGAAAATAACATGAACTTTACGAGAGCGGTCTTGGAGTGAGAGAGAGAGATATACAATTGCGCAGACGTCACTAGGAGGAAGTGACAGACGAGAAGTTTGACAGTGACAATGTCTACTTTCTTCCAACAAAAACACTACTCCAAAAATGGAAATTCCAACCTTTTCTGGCAATTATCATCAATGGTCTAGTTTTAAAGATCTTTTTACTGAAACTATTCACGCCAATCCATCCCTATCCCGCGCTCAGAAAATGCAGTTTCTCAAAACTAAAGTAAAGGGTGAGGCTGAAAGACTTATCCAGCATCTTTCTATCTCGGCTGATAATTATCAAATCAGCTGGGAGCTTCTGAATAATCGCTACAATAACAAACGCCTAATTTTAAGTTCTCTCTTCGATTTAATGTTCAATATCACAGCGGCGCAGCAATCGTCGCTAAATCATATCAAAAAGATCCATGACGTAACTCGCGAAAGCCTCAACGCTATTAAAAACTTAGGAATCAACGTAGAGTCATGGGATCCTCTTATCATACATCTCATGTGTCAAAAGCTCGACACAGAGACCCTTAGCGAATATCTCTCTTCTGTAAAAGAACCTAAAGAGGTACCTAATCTTGAAGAATTTTTATCATTTTTGGAGAAGACATTCACAACAATGGAATCCTCGCGAAGGAAGTCTGATCCTAAATCTGCTCAACAAAATCATAAAAATCAAAAATCTTTTCATAACTCTAATACGAAGCCGTCATCGACCGGACGTATTGAGCAATCCGCTAATAGCAAAAACGTTTACACCGCTAAATATTATAGGCGTGCAATTTGCAAAAAGAATAATCATTCGATTTTTATTTGTAATAAATTCCGTGAAATGTCTCCATCATCAAAATTTCGAACGGCCGAGAATCTAAAGTTATGCAAAAATTGTCTTTATTGCCACAATGGGAACGAATGTGTTTCAGAAAAACGCTGTCGCGAGTGCAACCTTGCACATAACACGCTTCTACATGACGCGTTTACGCTAAACTCTAATGAGGCCGGGGCATCGACTTCTAGTAATGCGAATATCAGCGAACTCAAACAGGGTCAAAAGCCAACTACTAGGAGCTCACACGTGTCTCAAACTGAAATACCTGAAATTCTTTTAGCTACAGCTGTGGTAAAAGTTGAAGCTTCCAATGGTTCCTTTATTACTATGCGCGCTCTCTTAGATCAGGGTTCTCAGACTTCCCTTATATCTGAAAACGCTGCCCAACAGCTAGGGCTACCTCGTCAAAAATGTCAAGGTGTGATCACAGGAATAGGCGCGAAGCAGTCGAACTGCAAAGGAGCTATCAATATCAAATGCGTATCAGCCAATAACAACTTTGAGTTTCACACGGATGTACTTATTATGAAAAGTCTAATAAAAAATCTACCAAGCTTTTCTTTTGCAAAACCTACGTGGTCTTACTTGGATCATATTACCACGTGGGCACTGTTAACTATATTGCCACTGTTCACTGGATTTGCGCTATTTACTATTTCATCACTGTTCACTATATTTAACTGTTCTGTATCACTATTACTATAAAACTTTCCACTATTTAGCGGAGCTGGCTGTGTGTCCGCTAGACGCCAATGCTCCGGCATTTTTGAGAGAAAAACGGCCTTCGGCGTTTCCAACGGCGGCAGTGCGTTGGTTGCGGCGGGTGCCGTCCCCGGCGGCGGCGGCTGTGTGACGGCAGGGGCGACGTCTTCTATATTTGCTGGTATCTTCCTCTCCTGTGAGTTTTCGTGACTATTATTCTCAACCTGGGGACGTCCGGTAGACTTCTGCTGCTCTCCCGGCTCCTGTTGGGCGAGACTGTTATTCTCGCCGTCGGGTTCTCCGGTGGGATTCCGTTGCCCTCCCGGCTCCCGTAGGGTGAGACTGTTATTCTCGCCGTCGGGTTCTCCGGTGGGATTCCGCTGCTCTCCCGGCTCCTGTTGGGCGAGACTGTTATTCTCACCGTGGGGTTCTCCGGTGGGATTCCGCTGCCCTCCCGGCTCCTGTAGGGCGAGACTATTATTTTCGCCATGGGAGTGGTCAGTCATGGCCAGCTGGGTGGTGTTCATCACCCCGTTCTCGATCCGCCCGGCACATTCCTGTTCAGTGAACACTGTTCTCGCCTCGCTGTCTGAACTATCTTCCTCCTCTTCACGAAGTTTCCTCAGCTTCACTTTGGCTATGAGAACCTGGATTTCCAGTAGTTCTAATTCTGCTTGTGCAATCCTGATCTTTTTCGATCGCTTCGACCTCTTCGATGTAACGGTTTTCTGTTTCTTGTTCTTCAAGGGGCTCCCGCCGCTATTTTCGGTGACGGTGGCCGGCGTATCCGTTGACATCGTGGTTTCTATGTAGGTCGTAGGTGTGTTGGAGGTAAAGATGTACGTGCCGGTGCTGGTTACACTGGTGGCGGCTGTTGATGCTGTCGGCTCCATACTGTGTGCTTTGGACGAATGCGGCGCCTCCGGTGCCACGTTTCACAGCGTCGACGACTATACGGGGGCGGAGGAGGCTCCGCCGTCGACGCGGAAGCGATGGGCGAAGGTTCCGGACTTATCGCTACGTTCCGACCGGAATCGCTCCTTGACCTTGTCACTACCACTGTTCAATCTCGAAAAGATCCGGCTCGAAGGACCAGAATATACGGGACCGGGGATTAGGATCGGAATCGGTCGGCGCGGCAACACCTATTGCTGTGGACTGTAAGGACTATTTTCTATGTGTGTGCCGATCTATTGTGCTTTCCGACTCCGATCTTCCTTATGTCGGCCTCTTTGTACACTTTTGCTGGGATTCTGTAGGGATCGAGATTGAAACAACAGCGTGAATTCAGGTGCAAAGGCAGCGGGACCCCGGTGCGGCGGTAAGAGAGAGCGAGGTCCGTTCCTCCCTATTGTTCTATACTGTTGCGACCGCGCACGTGTTTACTCGAGACTGGCTATTTACTGACTGACTGTTGACGGACTGACTGACCAAGAATGACTGACTGACTCTGACTGACTAACGAACGACTGACTACGAATGACTGACTGCTATCTGAACATCTGCACGTATTTTATATTATCCTAGCTAGGGTCTCGTCTCTTTACCGCGTGCACCGCGTGGTAAATAGTGCAACTCAAGTGAATAGTGCAGGATACAGAGCTACCGCGAACATTGGAGACGCCGAGTACCAGGTAGCAACAGGGGTAAATCGTTATGTATACAATTCGAATGATAAGGATATTGCGAGATCGGGTGCTTCCGCACCGGCGGGAGTCATAGCAGAGCCACCCCGTACTGAAATAGGAGAGCTGACCTTTGCTATAACGCAAGCTATGCGAACAGCAACTCATTCGACAGCCTACCGGTACTCATATATAAACAACCTAAAAGTTGATGACGACATGAACGAAGAGCTACGCCGCCGCCACTTTACAAAAGAGTCACTGATGATAACAGCAAAGTGTCCAGCCAACGATCCCGAACTACAAGCGCTTAAGCTACGTAAGGAGAATACTCAGAGAAAAAGAGTTGAGTTCAAGAAAACCATAGGAATAGCAGATCGCGATCCCGATTGGAGATCCAAAAAGAAAACAGTGCAGAAAAATCAGCGGGAGATCAAACCCGCTGCTGACAAGTATCTGCCAATAAAAGGCGCCCTACTGAGACGCAATAAACGAGTGCCGCCAGCACTTTTGGATCCTGCGTCTGCGGACAACAACACGCATGGTCATCCACCGCTGTCTGCCGTGCTGCGTGAGGGAAGTGCCAACACCGCAGCCAGTGACAGGCGATCACCCGCCTGGAAGAAGGTGATCATCCTGCCGAGGGACGAGCCGTCCTCCACCACAGAAGGTTCCAGCGACTAGGACGGAGCCACTGGACGGCGGGAGAATGTTCCGGACGGAATAGTTTTAGTTTATTGTTATAGTTATATTAGGCCATAAATAGATAGTTAGAAAGTTTAAATAGTTTAGATAACACGAAAACATGTGTTCTTAACGATAATATGCATAAGTAATAAAGAACAGACCCTGTACCGTATGCCGCAGTTACCCGAAATAGACAATAGTTCAATAATAGTTAAGTAATTAGGCATAGACAAAACTGCAGATGTTAACTTCTTTTATTGTTCAATAAAACAGGCAAAAGTACCACGTGGTGCACGCGGTAAAGAGACGAGACCCTAGCTAGGATATTATAAATATACGTGCAGTCGGTCAGTCATTCGTGGTCAGTCAGTCAGTCATCAGTGGTCAGTCAGTCAACAGTCAGTCAGTCAATAGCCAGTCTCGAGTAAACACGTACGCGCGGTCGCAACAGTATAGAACAATAGGAAGGAACGGACCTCGCTCTCTCTTACCGCCGCACCAGGGTCCCGCTGCCTTTGCACCTGAATTCACGCTGTTGTTTAAATCTCGATCCCTACAGAATCCCAGCAAAAGTGTACAAAGAGGCCGACATAAGGAAGATCGGAGTCGGAAAGCACAATAGATCGGCACACACATAGAAAATAGTCCTTACAGTCCACAGCAATAGGTGTTGCCGCGCCGACCGATTCCGATCCTAATCCTATAACCCTAGCCGATCCTGAATACAATCACAGCCGTCCCGTTGATATCTTATTCGGAGCAGATATTTATTCATTGATCTTATTAGAAGGTATCTGCCGAGGCGAACAAAATCATTCTCCTATTGCGCAAAACACGCGCTTAGGGTGGATTTTGAGTGGTAGCGCTAAGACGCTTCAATGCAATGTCCTTATTAACGATTTAGAAGAAATCCAGAAATTCTGGGAAATCGAAGACATTGCCGAAGAGTCCAATCTATCATTAGAAGATCAGGAGTGCGTACAGTACTATAAAAGCACCACCACTCGACGAGAAGACGGTCGGTATGAAGTACGGCTACCTATGAAAACAGATTTTGAAAAGAGTCTAGGAATTTCTAAAAATAAAGCAATTGCTCAATTCAAATCATTAGAAAGAAAATTTATTAAAAATCCTGAAATGGAAAATCATTATAAATTATTTATGAAAGATTATCTATCAATGGGCCATATGGCTCCCGCCGTCAGTAGCACCAAACCCGATTTTTATTTCACTCATCACGGAGTCGAACGAGCGGAATCTACAACAACTAAGTTTAGGGTGGTGTTTAACGGCTCATCCAAAACGTCGTCTGGCCACAGCCTTAATGACGTTATGAAACGCGGACCCAACCTTCAACAAGACCTTCAGTCGCTTATTATCAAATGGCGGCAATTCAAATTTGCCTTTACTGCAGATATTGAAATGATGTTTAGACAAATTTGGATAAACAAAGAAGATCAAAAGCTACAAAAGCTAATCTATCGAAATTCCGAGCAGGAAAATATTAAAGAATGGGAGCTTTTGACTGTTACTTATGGTACAAAAGCCGCGCCCTTTTTAGCAATGATGACCCTTCGACAGTTGGCATCAGATGCTAAATCTCACGAACAATACAGCGAAGCAGCTGCAGTCCTCGAAAGCTCTTTCTACATGGACGATCTCGTTCATGGAGCTCATCAGTTAGATAACGCAAAACAAATGCGCGGGGACCTTATCAAACTACTTAAAACCGCCGGATTCAATTTAAGAAAATGGAAGTCGAACGTTGCCGAATTGTCAGATGCAAACATGCACAAAAATCAAGACAACTTCGATTTTAAGCAGCCCGAATCTTCCAAAACTCTGGGACTTAGTTGGAATCACCAACAAGACATGTTTATGTTTAGGTCTAAAATTGAACCAACGGCCGAGGTGGAAACTAAAAGATCACTCCTCTCGGGTATATCTAAGCTATTTGACCCCCTAGGCTGGCTAGCGCCAATATCGACTAAATTTAAAATAATTTTTCAGAAGGTATGGTTGTCCGCAATCAAATGGGATGATCCCCTACCTGAAGAAATTTTATCTGAATGGATTATAATCAAAAACGATATCATTAACATCAATAAAATACAAGTACCTAGGTGGCTATCTAGTAACGAAAATGACGCAATCGAATTGCACGGCTTTTGTGACGCATCGACTAAAGCCTACGCATGCGTTATTTATTGCAAAATAAATCGAGGTAAACAGCCTATTATCACCCTATTGGTTGCTAAAACAAGAATAGTACCATGTGGGAAAAATATCTCTCTCCCTAGGTTAGAGTTAATGGCGGGTCATCTTCTCTCTAAGTTAGTACTTAAAGTGCAACAGTGCTTAAGTACCTACCAGCTTGAGATCTATGGATGGTCTGATTCTATGATTGTCCTAGGATGGCTTAACGGGGACCCAGGCAAGTGGAAGACCTTTGTGGCCAACAGAGTCACTGATATAAAAAAGACGATGCCATCATCATGTTGGCGTTACGTCAAATCTGAAGAGAACCCGGCGGACTGTGCCAGCCGCGGTTTAACAACATCACAGCTGATAAAGCATGACTTGTGGTGGCAGGGACCATCATGGCTATTAGGTTTCGATGGACAAGGCCAGCAGCCAGCATTTACCACTGACCTGGAGATGAAGAAAGTCCGTCAAGTCAACGCTGTCACTGAACAAGATCTAGAAAACAACACTATTTATCAATTGCTTTCAAAACATAGCTCTATCACTAAAGCTATTAGAATTTTAACATGGGTGTTAAGATTTAAAGAAATAAAAAACTGCAAAAATATATACCTTTCACTACCTGAACTTCAGAGAGCTGAAATTCTTATTATCAAACAAGTACAGCACTTTGAGTTCTCAAGTGAAATAAACAATACTCGTATTACTGAAAACAATCGGGTACATTCTAAAAGTAAAATATTAGCACTTAATCCATTTTTGGATAAATACGATATCCTACGTGTTGGGGGACGGCTAAGAAATTCCTATCTTCCGACGGACATGAAGCATCCGATCATAGTACCTGGCAACAGCCGCTTAGCCGAGCTTCTGATTTCTCAACCACAAAAAGCTTCTTATAATGGCGGGGCTCACCTGACATTAGCTTTTTCGCTGTTTCGCTACAAGATAACAGAGCTACATCCAGGGAAAGATGACTACGTACGCGTGGTCACCCTCAAAACCAAAAACGGTGAGCTAAAGCGCCCTATCTCTAAAATTTCTAGGTTACCTATACAGGGTGCCGAAACAGTTCAACAGGACTGTAAGTTTCAACAGGAACAAGATAGAGTTTGCTCAGCTACCATTATAAATCGAACAAAGAAATCGTACTTATCACACTTTATATTTATGTTGTTTATGTTATTTTTTACAAGTAGCAACTCCCGTCCACGGTAAATATCAAGTTACCGGCTTAAATTCAAGTCAAGGATTTTATTTCGATCATATTAGTAACATTCGACTTGAACGCGATCAATGGAATCTAGTTATTTATTACGACATGGAGCCTTATTGGCAAAGCCATGACCTACTTATCAAATACGTAAATCATTTAGACGGAATTTGCAACGATCAAACAAAGAAAAAAATAGCACAATGCGACATAGTCCTTCTACAATTACATCATGGACTGAATGAACTCGCGCACTACAATAACATTTTGCTCGGTAAGCAGTTCCCACGGAGTGCGCGCACGCGACTACCGCGCGGCCTTATAAACGGAGTCGGGTTTCTAGCTAACAAACTGTTTGGCGTACTTGATCAGGATTTTGCAGAGCAATACGAGCGTGACATTGAAACTATTAGGGAGAATGAAAAACATTTAGCATATCTTTGGAAAAATCAGACTTCCATCGTGGAGGGGGAATTTAATCTATTAAAGAGAGTAGAATCTTCTATTGATAAGCAAAGTAAAATCTTTAACCAGCATTTAAATAATCTTGAAAGAACGTTTAACAAGCAAAGAGACGATTTACAAGTAGTATCAAGTACCTGTGACTTTACATTATCGTCAGCTATTGCACAAGGTATCCTAGTCAGTTTACAAAATATTCAAGAAACCGTCATCGATGCCTTAACGAATGTCTACGCCGGAAGATTCAACTTTCACCTTGTTACCCCTGAGCAGCTACGCGACGAGATGAATACCATCACCGGTCTGTTAACCAAGGACGTATCATTGCCCTGGAATCTCCAATCCGATATAGCGAAAATGTATCATCTTCTCTCCGTCAGAGCTAGAGCTTCGAATAAGTTTATAATATTTGAAATAAAAATTCCTTTAGTCGCACGAGACAACTTCGAACTTTATAAGCTTATACCTATCCCACAGCAATTCGGAAGAAAAATGACGAGCTTAGTTCCAATATCAGAATATGTAGCGATAAATATGCAGAAGGACTCTTATGTACCACTCGCAGAAAGAGACGTACATAGTTGTGTAGAGTTGGATAAGGACTCGCATCTATGTCCTTTGCACCAACCTATTTATCAGATGAAATTAGACGAAAATCTTTGTGTCAAAAGCCTATCCGACCAGTGTCAAACATTATCATCAGCCTGCAAGAGTACCTGGACTGGATTGAATAACATAAATACCTATTTTTATTCCTGCTGCGGTCAATGCTCTGTACGAATCATATGCGAGCATCAGATTACCGCTGAACAACTACATAGGTCAGGGATAATAAGCATCGATGAAGGGTGTATCATCAAGAGCGAAGCTATCTCGATCTTCGCTCACAAAACTCTAGCAAATACTCTTCGAGAAGAAGCGGATGTACTGAAGATTGACATCCCTCCAATCAACAGCATATTCAACATATCAACTCCTGTGTCTACCATCCTAAATCAATCTGATTACTCCAATCACCAAGAGTATTTTGATGAGATAGACAGGCAGCTCCAAGAGCTTAAAGCTAGCGCTGCAGAAGGAGTACTTACTGACAGAGTCAGTTACCATGACGTTCATCACTACATCGTTATCTATCTGGTGATATTCGCGGTCATCGTCGGAGTCGCAGTACTGCTGTGGCGCCGCTGGCGGGCGCGAGCGCAGCCCAGAGCGCCCGCCGTGGCGCCGCCGCCCGCCCTGATGTCGCCCGCGCCTCACCGCGCAGAGGGTGCGCCGATTGAACTACGAGCTACAAGCTTCGAACTACCTACGAAATGCGTCAGTGAAAGTGCAGTGCATCAGTGCTGTGTTCGTAGTGAGCCTGAGTTAGAAAAGTCGTTTAGTGCGCGTGTGATCTCAGATAAATCTAGTTCGCCCGTATTTTTCGATCAAAAGTTCAATCGTACCGCATGAACTATCAATCAATGAAGCAACTTATGAATACAAGAATGGACAATTAGTTATTATTCTAAGCAACTATTATTTCATCATTTTGTTAACTAAATTGTACCATTTGTATCACCTTGTATCACGTCATTCACCTATCATTTTCTCCAGCATCATATCCTTAAATTCTGGCCCGGGAATATGTACGAGTACGTACATCGTGCATTGCCCTAATTAATGTCAACCGCGCATTTACGCCAGTCATCAATTTAGCAATACTTTTTACTATATTCAGTTCGCGATCACCTGTCAATCGACTCACGCGTCTCACTATCATTTCATTAGTAACTATAGTTTATCGTTAAATATATCAGTTAAAATTTATCTCCTGGTTTTTCTGATATATACAGCTTAGTTACTAGTTACCTGGTGTACGACCGTACAGTTAGGTTAGGTTAGGTTAGGTTAGGTTAGGTTAGGTTAGGTTAGGTTAGGTTAGGTTAGGTTAGGTTAGGTTAGGTTAGGTTAGGTTAGGTTAGGTTAGGTTAGGTTAGGTTAGGTTAGGTTAGGTTAGGTTAGGTTAGGTTAGGTTAGGTTAGGTTAGGTTAGGTTAGGTTAGGTTAGGTTTTTTTTTTTTTTTTTTTGTAATGTTGCAATCTAGTTGACTCTACTTATCAGGGAATAAGAGAGTACGCTAGATTGCTTTTGATTTTTTAGACTGTGTGAACCTGTTGCTGTTAAATGCAACATTATTATGAACA
>CAWVOY010000230.1:0-55822 GCA_963931895.1 Eupithecia pulchellata | reverse complement strand
TGGCCAATTTTCGGTTTTTTATACAAAAAGGGGGTCTAGGGGGTCATAGGGTTCAAACTTTTTTTGGCGTTCAAAATGACTTTTTCTCCTCTACATGACTGTGAAAAAATTTTTCTTCTAGGTCGATCCGTTTGGGAGATACAAAAAGGGGGGGTGAAAATGGGCGTGGAGGGGGGGTGTTTTTTTTTTATTTTTCAACACAAGAAGTAACCCTCTATACGACCCCGCAATCCAAATTTTTCTATAACGACTCTTTCCGGTAGCAACTTCAAAAGGGGGGGTCTGGGGGCAAAGGGAGGGGAAAAAATTTACCTGCCTTTGAACCATTTGACCCCCTCTATACAACCCCACAAAAAATAACATACAGTATGGCTCTGTTTGGGAGCTGAATGGTGGAGAGCGCGCGCTCGGGCGGAATGGGGTTCGTGACGTCACCACGGTCTATACGACCGCCCCGCGGTTGGCTTTTACAAAATGTTTTGTACCTTCGCAACCAATGGACCGATTTCAATGATTTAAAAAGTATCGTACCTAAACGAGTAAAAGGAACACCATTATATACATAATACATGCATTTTCCGTCTTGGTACGGGGACTCATTGGTAGTTAATCACGGGCCTTATATCAGGGTAAAATTGATTTGTCATAAATATGAGGCTTATTGCGCTGAATAAAGTTTTACCTAGATTTTATTAAATAATTAAGACTTAGGTACCTATAATTATCAACTATAGTTATTACATCTCAAAGTGTCTGTTCGACTCACAATTAAATAATAATGTAGGTAGGTACCTACTGTGGCCTCAACGATAAGTTTTTTTTATGAAAAACGATTCTTTATAAAAATTAAAGGAAAAATAATTTACGAGTGATCTGAGGTTTTGGAGTGGAAGGGGGTAAATGTTAAGGGTAATAACGGTTTATGTCTATTTCTGGAAAAATATCAAGGCAGAACAATAAATGAAAAGTTGTTGGTAAGTATTAAAAAGATCTACTTACTTACAACTTTTTTCCATACATTTTTTTCACATAGGTACCTACCTAATCTCAAAGTTTATTATGAAAAATTCAAATAAAAATGTTTTTTGTTTTTTTTTATATTTTACCAACACATTTGTTTTTTTACGAAATTTGGAGAACACATAAATTTTTATATCCGAAACACAATCCTATTAATTCGATTTGAAATATTTATTTTTTCACCATAAATTTGACTCAATATCGAACAAAGCATCTTTATTTTGAATCACAAACTCTTGTGTCAAAATATACCTAAGCCTGTTTTTTACGAAATCGGTAAAAGTCTTTTGCTTAGTTTTAAAGCATACATAGGGACCGACAGCCGGAAGAGACTTTGTTTTATACTGTACCTACTTAGTGATTCCTTTAAAGTCCTGCGTACAATACTTGATGAGATGATATTTTACCGTAATAATACCTTCATTTTAACCTAAATCTATAAACCAGTTGCGAACTATCACGTTAGATTTATAATTTGCTTGTTTCCATGGTAGCTCCTACAAAATATTTTACATTTTATATTATTCAATATAATTCTAAAAAACGACTAGAACACCCGAAACTAATCTTAACTTATCGTACAAAATTTTTTACGGCGGGAATCGAACCCGCAACCTCCTGCGTCGCAGCAGACCTACACCCACCACGCCATAGACATCTTTTGTTGCTGATACCAACTCGGAACCAACTCTATCTTACCGTTATAATTATAAAATATCCTTTTACACGAAACAATACAACCCTTGTTCAATCATTTTGTAAACAAAAGTCAGTTACAGTGATTATGATTAGTATTGATACTCGAAACCTTCCATATCAATGATGTGATGTTATCGATGAAATGGTGTCGACCATGTCGAGGCCTGTTTGCCATACTACATAATGTACTCATTTAGGTAAAAGAGGACCCAATTAATACATTATATCGCTGCCCCGGACTGAAGAATCAGCAAGTGTTTCGAAAACACTAAATTCTAAATTCATTGATCATTTCCCGATCTGTGGTGTATTCTAGAATAGGCTGATGACGATGATGCTACCATCCTCGACGTGGACGATGCTCATCGAAGACACTGCCGACTATTTTTCATCACTAGTTAACCTTCATATTGTGCCTTCGGTCTTCGATAATAATAATAATGTTAAGCAAATATAGACCTACGCGACTAGCACATAAAGTTCAACCATAATATCGTTTGTTTTTCTAATAATCTTCACAACATCACAGTTGTAAGGTATCTACCAATTGCGATTTCGTAGTTCCATATCACTTGTTTGTAGAGATGGGTTTATGCCGGGCATTTACAGGGCGTATTGAGTAAATGCCCAATAAATGTCTTTTTCTGCCCTTTAAATGTCCAATCACAGGGCAGATATTATAATTGTGTTATTCATATGTTATTGCTTTTACCTTACATAAAAATGTTTTTAATATTGCTAGATAAATAGTGTACACTGAGGAAAAGTAAGTAGGGCGAACCTATTTCTTATACAACTATAGACAAAGTAAATAAAAGTGAGTTTTTGTTTGTCTGCATTTGTTTGTGCTAGCTCGCTAGGTTCGCACTGGTTATATTTTACTATGAACTTCACGATAAGTTCATTGTATGACCATTGCGTACCTATTAATATTTTATCAGCTACAAAACAAGACATGGTCTTGAAGAGTGGTTCAATATCACCCATTCGAATACTGGGAGATATTGAACCACTCTTCTACCGTAGAAGCTGTGAGTTCTCCTAAGGTCGTAGGTGCCGCTACTCTTGATCGGATACGGATTTTTCATAATCATCATCAGCCTATGTTAGTCCACTGCATGGACAAAGGTATCCCCTTATGAGCGCCATAGCGCCCTGTCTTCGGCTTGTCGCATCCAGCATCTGCCAGCAGTCTTTCGCAGATCGTCATCCCACCTAGCCGGAGGGCGTCCTACACTACGTTTACCGAGTCGCGGTCTCCACTCAAGAACACGTTTACCTTAGCGGTTATCGCTTCTTCGCGATATGTAGGTCCTACCAGAAAACCAGCGTTGCTCGACTCCTGTCAAGCAACATTATGCTGAGGTAGAACCTTTTTGGTTCATAAGCTATTGGTAGGATAATAATAACTTTAGGACTATTTTTTACTTATTTTAAGTTTAATTTTTTTTTGTACCTACTTAAGTTTTTTCTTGTGAACCAAATAAATGATTTTCTTTCATTCTTTCTTTCTATATATGGCCGACCAACTGCCACTTCAGTTTGCTAATTCTCTGAGCTATGTCGATGACTTTAGTTCTCTGTCGGATGTATTCGTTACGAATCCTATCCTTCAGAGAAACTCCGAGCATAGCTCTTTCCATAGCTCGCTGAGGATTTTTAGGTTGTCCCAAATGTGTTCACTTGAGTTCAGATCGGGACTGCGTGCCGGCCATGACTAAACTTCAATCCCGACCTCATCGAGGTATCGAGCGACAGATCTTGCGGTGTGGCAACGAGCATTGTCGTGCATTTATCTGAAGTTCTCACCAATAAATGGTGCGAAAGGTATAACGTGGTCTTGTAGGACTTCATCCACTTATTTTTTTTTTATTTCTTTATATTTGGTTCCAAAATAGGACTAGATGTAGGCTGTGGAATCTATGGAGAGCGTCCCAGGTTGACCAGGAGTAAAAACCTAAGAGAGTACGCCTCTATTTTCCAAGCAGAAGTATTCGCTATTTTTGAATGTGCTGACAATTCTGCAAAAGCGATACTCCAACCAAACTATATTTATCAACTCTGATAGCTAGGCTGCCCTCCTCGCCTTGGATTCGGTGGTCATCACGTCCAGATTAGTCGAGGACTGTCTGTCACGCCTTAACTCTCTGAGTTCGAATAACAGAGTTGTCCTAAGATGGGCACCGGGTCACGAAGGTATTAACGGCAATGAGTGTGCTGATGAACTCGCGCGGTCGGGGGGCAATGGAGACTCAGTTTGGACCTGAGCCTTCTGTGGCATTCCTAAAAGCCTGACTTACAGAACTACGAGATATCACCCCGAGGGAAATCCTACAGTTCTTAGCAGCTGTAAGGATAAGTGGTGAACTGTAGCGCCATAGCTTCGGAGGTGAACCGTTTAAGTGGCGATCACAATATGCCAATCATACCGCAGCAATACACAAAAGCGACCAAGAGCAAAACAAAAAAAAAGTTATAAAAGTTTTGGCTCCTATATACACGTTACCGTCCATCTGGACCTCTTAAGGTTATTCTGCTCAAATGTGAGAACAGTAAGTTCTTCCAGGCCTCCAAAGTAACGTTCGCATATTCTCGGGCAAATGCAAATCTTGCTCTACGATGTATGTTTGTATTGTATTGTATTTGTATTTTACTGGCAGTTGTGAAGCGCGAGCTTGACAAAAAACCCTCAGGTTACTTTTAGCCAGTCTTCTTCTAGTGATAGGGCGTTTACTCACACTGACATTCCTCTCCTCAAAAAGTTATGTTCAATAGCCGTGCTTAAGCGATTTCTTAGTACGGTACTGACAACAAAGCGGTCATTCCGAGCTGTAGTGCACCGATGTCGACCTTAACCTGGACTCCTTGTTTATGGAACAGTCTCTCTAAAGCATCTGAGGGCTTCCCATTCCATAGTTCGAGGTATACCGAGTTAATGAGCGATGCCACGTTGGCTATACTACGCCAGCCAAAGCAACACCCAGTTGCATTGAGAGGCATTTTTTCACTCATAAAGAATAATCATACTCTAAAAACTCAAATTAAACAAACTTTGCATACGATGGCAGAAAAGAACTACAAAACTGCCCTTCACACACGAAGAGCCAGGTCAACATCGGTGCCCTTCATCTCGGGATGACCGCTTTGTTATTACCAATAAAAATACATAAATAAGAAAATAGAAATGTAAACACGGTAACATAACTGCAACAATTCCAAACAACGACTAAATTCCAAAAAGGCTATCGGTGACACAATTTTATTCGTCGAAATAAGATTTTACGTGTTTAGTTTATTGCTAAAGTACCCACTCAATACAAAACAAAACTTTAAACAAGCCGACAGCTAACTGACGAAAAAAAGCGGTTAATTGTAACTGTGAGTGTAAATATTTCAAAAACAATTCTAAAAACTACAAGCGTAGTTTCTGCCCTCTCATCGGGCATTTATTTGGGCATAAAAACGTTTTTGCCCTATTTGTCCAGTTTATGCCCTTTTTGCCCAATTGGGTTTAAACCCTCGACCCATCTCTACTTGTTTGCGATATAGATGGAACATGATTTTTCAGTTTGTAATATTATATTTTGTAGTCACAGCTTTTAAAAAGAAACTTCGTAGGAATCAAATTTAACCTACGTTTTTTTCCGATTTAATTACACAAAGGTAGAAAGTGTAACATCCTTCCTGAAAATTGTTTTATTTTATAATTACCTATTATCTTGAGTTGTGACATTATTACAAAGGACTTTTTTTAGAACGCTATTTACCTTTAAAGCGATACAAACCGTAATAATAACAAACTAGCTGTACCCGCGACTTCGTACGCGATGGCCATACATTTGTTTCAGTTACAGTTTTTCTACTATTAAATAAAAACAATACTTCAATTTGCTGTATTTGCATTGTTACACTTTTAATGTATTTACTTATTTACAAAATTTTATCAAAGACCTACATGGATAGGATAGGAGTAAAAATATAAATCAAATATTGATCTACGTGGGACAGTACCTATACTGTGCCGCAGTTATCTTCATCAACATTCTTTACACGACTATTAATTGAAGAAATGTAAAAACAATTTTATGTTTCTAAATGCTGTTATAATTTGAAATAATACATAGGTACCTACCATACTCGTGATTTTCAGGTGATACTTCATTTGTTCGGAAATTACGCTTGATTTTTATATATTGAGTATTAGCTGTACCCTAGACTTCGTCTGCGATTGCCATATATTTGTTTCATATATTTTGCTTTCATCCCCTCTCCCAGGTGAACTTTACTGAATTTCAGGATAAAATGTATCCTATGTTCTTCCTCGTGGTATGACCTCAAATCACGCTAAGTTTGATTCGAATACATCCAGCAGTTTCGGCGTAATGCGAGGTTAAAGAATTTTGCTTTCATCCCCTCTCCCAGGGGAACCTTACTGAATTCCAGGATAAAAAGTATCTTATGTCCTTCCTCGTAGTATGAACTCAAATCGCACCAAGTTTCATTCGAATACATTAGGAGTTATTAGGCCCCTTAGGAGTAATGACTTTTCAATTTAATAGTTGTCTAGTTTAGGCGAGCTAAGCAGAGCTTGTGTTATGGGTACTAGATAACTGATATACATAATAATATACGAATACATAGATAGATATTTTTAATTATACCTACATAGAAAACCACCAGAACACCCTGAACAAATACTTGCAGATCGTACAAATATTTGTTCTGAGGCGGGCATCGAACCCGCAACCTCCTGCGTCCCAGGCGGACCTTCGCCCACCACGCCACAGAGGTCGTCAAATTATGTAGTTTTAAACTTACAAGATAGTTATTTAACTACCAAATAGGTGAGTAATGCTTGTAGACTCAGTTTCAATTTGTTACCTAGTTTTCTTCTTCTTTTTATTATTTTATTTGTTTACTTAATTTGGGCTTTTTTTGGGAGTAATTTCGAATATTTTAATATCAAAATAATAATAAGTCATGTTGGACAATCCACACAGCATTATCTAACCCCCAAGCAAAGTAGAGCTTTTAATGGGCACTAGATGACTGATATGCCTACATAATACAATAGAGCACATAGGTAGATAGATATTTTTTCTAAACATAGAAAAATATGACTGTATTAAAATATTGACTAATCAGTAACTCCCATTTTTATCTTATTTGTTTTTATCGATTTCATTCAATTGATTGAAAGATATGAAGGTTTTTCAGCCAAATTAATTAAAAGAATCACTTGCTTATGATATGAGTTTCATGACGTCTAGGGCACGTAAGTAAGTACTTAAGTATCTACTTAGTGTTATATTTCCTCTAAGTATGTACAGTGCGCGTCAGAATTAAGTACCCCCCTTGTATACAAACTATTTTCGACTACTTCTAATTCCCTTGTAACTTGTCACAATTTTTCACATGCAAGAATTTATCACGCCGCCGCTCACGATCGAACTGCCCTTCCATAATAATCAAAGTCTGAAATTCACAAAAATAACAACTATTGTGTCCCACATACATTGAGATAGGGGGGGTACTTATATGTGACGCGCACTGTACATATATCTTAGGAAAAACAGAAACATGATACGTCATCATTCGGACATTAACCCCACCCTAATGAGTGCCATAGCGCCCTGTCTCCACCCAGCTTGTCGTTAGGTAAAGGAATATGTACCTACATACGTAAGTACCATTACATAGATTTTTTTCTCATCCAAAGTAGGTAAGTGCTATTAGTAATTTATTTACTTTCAATTGTGTTAGCATAGGCAGTATTATGTTATCTGTGCCTAGGCTAGTATTATAATTATTATCTGCCCTAGGTGAGTACAATATATTATGTAACTTATTATGTTACGTCGATAGAAACACTAAAAGTTACAAGACTTACAAGGTAGGTAGAGCGTATTTGTTACCTTCCTGCCATGTAAGTCATGGTTGTTGTTTGTTGATACCTAATGTTATGTGATGCCACCTTCCTCTTAGGGATACGTTGGTACCTTTCACGGATGTAGGTAGTACTGAGAAAACAATCATAGGTACCTAAGTTTAATTTTATGTAGTTAGAAAGTAATAGATAATATCAGTATTTCACCATTAAAAATAAGTAAGCTATACAAGTATCAAACTTGCAAGAAATATAAATACATAAGTCCTTACCTAGCTACACCATCTAGGTACTTGCTTGCTTGACACCCAGGAAAGAGAAATAGGTACCTACCTATTAATTCTTAAATTTCTGCAAAGCTTGTGCTGGTTAAGTAAACATTGCTTGCGTTGCGGTTCGGCTTTGATATATTAGTCTGTATACAAAACGTTCCATGAACAATAACATAGGAACAATGATGAAGGGTAGAGGTACCTACTTGTGACATAGGATACATGATAATTGAACTTTGATAAGCTCATTGCTATTAGTTATTTTGCGTGAGCCGGGCTAGCTAGTTAAGAAAGATGTTATTTTTTTAGTTATTTTTTTCTTAGACCTACGTAGACCTACCTTAATATTTGTGTTTTCATTGTGTGAGTGAATTGAAGGATCCCTAATTATGGAGATACAAGAAATAACTCCATATAAGGGAAACTCCAGGTGGTACTCCCGTGAAGGTTACTTTTATGTGGCCTGTCGTTCGCGGGGGACATCCATATACATGAGGTGCGCCAGCGACCGGTGTCCAGTACGCTGGATCCTAAAAAATGGCCTGGTAGGCCCCCTTAGCGGCGGAGTTCATGATCACGAGTCTACTCCTTGGCTGCATAATCGGTAAATCGATATAATTATGTGAATTTTACTAAACTAACGATGTATGAAGAATTTACAGTGTAGGTTGCTAAATTAATAATAAGTAGGTATCCATCAACGTTTATTCTCTTTCAGAAATCGTCTCTTTCAGGCCCTCAAAAGGCGAGTGCGCATAGAAAATGGTACACTGAACTCAATTTATGAGGAAGAAGCAGCCAGGTAGATAAAAATAATCACTATTTAGCTATCACAGGCCTGCATACTAGCAACCACAATTATAATCTGTATTTACTTGCTATGTGGAGTATTATTATTAAGTTACTAATTTAGGCATGTAAGTAGGTACCTATATACCTTTCCCAAAGTCAAGATTTCTAAGTTTCAAATTTGTCCTGCCAATAAGCAATTGCGCGGAATAAAATGTAGGAATGATAATTAAAAATTATAATCCATATCTAACTACAGATATCCGGATGCTGCACCACATTTACTTTGGGAGAGTGTTGCGCCATCGATGCGTAAGTGGCGCCGTTCTGTGCAACCAGCAGTGCCAGCCAATTTGACCGCCTATTCAGTGGCGTTGGCAAACCATCCGCGCTACAGCAACATGCTATTGGCAGCGGTCTCAGCCAGTAACGCTACAGCCGTCATTTTGGCCGAAGAAGGTTTTGCCAACTGCCTCCGTGACAGTACCACCGTCGTCGCGGATGGCACTTTCTTAACTGTGCCTGCTGGTCTACCCGCAGCTCAAATTCTGACATTTCACTGTATCGTGCAAGGGCATTTTTTTCATCCCGTGATGGCCATCATGGAAAACAGAAGAAGGCCCTTGTACGAGGCAGTGATAGAAAGAGTCTGGGCAGCTGCCAACCATCCCACTCCTCAGCACCTCGTCACAGATTACGAGCCAGCCCTTCAGGCTGCACTCATGTCCGTCACTGGTGTGCAAGCAGAAGGGTGTCTTTTTCACTATGTACAAGCTCTCTTACGGCGCGCTCGCCAAGTGGATCGCCTACAAGTTGGACGAAATTCTCCGGGGTGGCAGCTGGTCCAACTCTACGCCGCCCTGGCTCTGCTTCCAGCGGCGCAAGTACCGCTAGCTCTGGCAGAGATCCCGGGAATTGCACAAGAACGCAATCTGCCTTTTACCCGGAACTTTCACGAATACTTCGAAAGCCAGTGGATGGTTCGTGTAAGTAATTTTAATAATTTCAACTAGGTACCTATCTAAAGAACGACGCTTAAAATTTTGAACCCAAGAGTTACCTATCTGCTTTGTCATAAATAATAAAGTATAAGTTTAGTATCACATTAGATGATTTATTTTTATGTACCTACGTAGAAAAGGACTAGAACACCCGAACAAATAAACTGCAGATCGTACAAATATTAGTCCCGAGGCGGGAATCAAACCGCAACCTCCTGCGTTGTAAGCCCACCGCGCCAACAGGTCGTCAATATACGTACCTACCTAAACGACAAAAGTTCAAAACCCTCGGTGCGCGAGTTACACTCGCACTTGTCGTACTTGTTTTTGTTTTAGTTTGAAACTTATTTTTGAGCTGGATTGAAACGTAAGCTCTATTTTTATTCACGAATTAGCCATACCTACATCTTTAATGGGGAATCTCGGGCAATAGTCCATAGTAGGTAGGTACACATCCCTGGCTCCCGCCTTTTAGTTAGTCTGATGTTAGCGCATCAAATTATAATCTTTCTTGCCTTTGGGTTTTTAAGTGCTCGATAGATACTAACAATCGCGACACTTACTAGACTCACCCTTCTATTGAGTTACCTGCAGATCGTTTAACTGGAGTTAGTTAGCTTAATCGTTTCAATTGTATATAATACTACCTATTTTTTTTATTTATAGTAATAAAGTAATTATTGTGAATATATTTAAAAATAATCGTTAATTTCAGGTAGGACCGGCCAGCTTTAGTGCGCACGGACGGCCGCACCAGACCTCCAACGTGGCAGAAAGTTTTCACGCCACGTTACGTCGGTCTCTAGGCCCTTCACCAAATATCTGGAGATTCACAGGTAATTCATATAAAAGGTACCTACCTAGGTACACAAATAATAAGAATTATGTAAGTTATTAAATAAATAACTATTACTAGTTAGTTAGTTAAACTAAAGTCTAGAAGACTGTTGTCACAATCAAATTGTAAGTATAAGTACCTACACTATTGTAGTACGTGCTACTTACGTGCCAGACAGAAGCCATATTGCCAAGCGTTGTTTAATTTTATAATCTTTAACAAACTCCTTTTGTTTTCAGATATAATCGCGAAAAAGTTTTCTGTGTCTGCCTCACGCCTAAGTGCCCTACGCCGAGGGAGCCTACCGAGACGAAACAGAGACGCATCTTATGTACGGGCCACTATACACCGCAACAACGAAAGAGCTCTCGAACGGGGACTAATTACCCTTCGGGAGTTCTTAGACGCTACCAGCCGGAGGTTGGATGTGGGCGTTGGGGCCCTCATTGACGACGCCGATATTCCAGTGGTTGGGGAAGAAGTCGAGGTTGAACTTGAGGTTATACCTTTACCCAGACCGCTGACACCCCCATCACCAGAACAACGCCAGCCAGTGTGTCGGATCAGCCTTGACAATTACACCTCATTAGTGCTAGTCCCCTGTGGCCACATGGTCTGTGGGGGATGCCAGCCTAATCTAGTGACTTGTCCTTTTTGCAGATCTCCAATTAATAATGTACAAAGATTTTTTGTTTCTTAAACGTAGTAATAAGTAGGTAAGTTAATTTTAGTTTTACTATGTGTTAGTTATAAGTAGGTACGTGATAGGTACTATGTCAGGAGGCCTATAGTCAGCTGTTCGTATTGGATATGTGTGCTCTCCTTGTGAAAAGTGCAGTAATAAGAATTTTCGCGACAATTGTATGCGTTAATATTGCAAGTTATTTGAAGCAATTAAATTTAGCAAAAAATCTAGTTACTGCACTTTATATAAGGATGTGCATCTTTTAAATGTTGTAACCTGCCTGTAATAAAAAAACAACTAAAAAGTGATTGCTCTCCTTTATACCTATATGTACCTACTTTAAATAAGTAGGTACCTAGGTACTTTATGATTGATGATGACGTTAGTACTAAATAATAGGTTAAATATTAACATCTAGACTGTTTAAGCACAGAATAGAAGAAAGGTTCTTAATTTCTTAAGAAATTAAGAATCTCTTAGCTAGTATTTAATGATCTGTTGTGTTAGCTAGCTTAGGTACCTAACTTCGATTTTAATACCACTCGATTAGTAATTACAAGTAGGCTCGATTAAATAATTAAGGATAGGTATTATAATTTATGGATTTTATGGTGGGTAGGGCATAAGAGGTAGGCAAGATGAACTCAAGATTTAAAACGTTAGATACCTACGCCCTCTGACACCAAAAAACTGTGAGTGTCTTTATATTTGTGCGATAAACGCACGCAATAATGAGTAGTAGAACAGTTAAAATAGTGTTTTAATAAACCTTACTGTTATTTATTACATACTACCATTTTATTAAGCAATCACATTGCACACATTTTCATGAAAAACAAAATGTTCTGTCTATGCCCTGAAATTGAAGATGTCTGAATTAGTGTGTCAAAAAGCCATTTATAACACGCATTTAATAAGTTCTAGTTCAAAGTAGTCTTCAAATCCAATAAACCCACCTAACTGATATGATAATATGATATTTTTTTATGCAATCATCCAATTTACTTTTATGATAAAATCAACGACACTTTTTCTTTCGTGCACTCACTATTACCTTTACAGCTTTTTTTTGACAGCGGAAAGTTATATTTAGTCGGGTAGGTAGGTATTGTCCAGCATTATTTATTTATTTATTTAGTGGAAGAAGAATTTTGTAAAAAAATTTAGGTAGGTACGTTTTTTTATCAAATCAAATAAAATCAAATCATTTATTTGCCGAAAACATTATTATAGGTAGGTACATGTCAGATCTTATAACTACAGTAGTGTATATGTATTCAACCCGCAAGCAGATGTGCAAATATTAATAGTATTGAATAGTTTACAAAAAATAATCAAATAATTAAGTTGGCAATGGTAATCAATTAAATAAAAATAATAATTATGTCAATATAAATCAAAATAATAAAAAACTATGAGACATTAACAAACAAAACAGTAAATAATTCTACTTAAAATTAATAAATTCATCTACACTATAAAAAACATTTGTCTAACAGCCACTTATTTAATTTTTGTTTGAATAGATTTCCATTCAGAGTTTTTATTGTATCTGGTAACTTATTAAAGATGCACATATTATAAGCATTTATTTCGTAGATACGCTTGTGGCTTATTATTAAAAATCATGATCGTGGTTTATTATTAAAAATCATAGTATCACCTAGATCTAGTCCCAAATTCAATGTTATTTTACCTTAGGGCAAAGCTTAATAATATTTATCTTGAGGTGGGAAACACCAACAATGAACGAATGTTTTTGTTGGCATGTACGAAACTGTACCTCTATCTAATCAGATAAGCGTAACGCCTGCTCGTATTATGAGAGCAGGTATCGTTCAAGTTCTTAGTTGCATGTTAGTTAATGTAGGTATAGGTATCCTTATCCTAATTCCACAACTAAGTGTTTGTTATGAATATATAAATAATAAAATAAACAGTTGTCAAAGATCCAGGCTTATTATTTCTAAAGTTTTGATAAATTTTAGGTACTATTGTAAGTACATTATCACCATTGTGGTACTAGGATAGAATTGCACCAACCCAATTCTTCCCGTGAGTGGCGTAAGAGGCGACTAAGGCCAAACCCACACCGAGGGGGCCCGCCCCCCAGCGGCAGCGCCTTCTGCAGAACAATGCGATCCCCGACCCGCATGCCCAGAAAAAACAATTCTATTATTCTTTTAGGTGTTAATTATTTCGCATCAATTAATTTTATTTAAATCAAGCTACAAATGCCTATTCAGCGTGCAATAACTAACCTTACCTGATTGATATTTATTTTCACATTTTGAAAGACTACAGTTTATCTTATCTACCTACATACTGCAAGGTAAGCTAAAAACTCTAATAGTAATTTGACCGGGTAGCTTCAATTCCTTCGGAATGAAAAACAGTTGCCAGCCTGTACCGGCAACAAACAGTGTCATTTGGATATTTTACCTTATTTTCATATTTACACAGATCGAACTGACGTTGTCGTTGGTTATTTTTTAACAATATTGTAAGTTTTGTAGTAGGTATCTTAAAAGAGTAAAATTGCAAGCGTAACACTGTTTGATGGTGTTAATTCAGTCGATTTGGTTAGGTACTCACCTAAGATTCATTTAAGTTTAAATAAAGATCATCATAATGCCAACGAAAATATGTAATCTGTCTATAATAAATACTTATACCGAAATCACGACATAATCTACAAGAAAGTAGTGGTATTATTTTCTTTGATCTACAAAATCAAAACAAAAATAGTCTCTTTTTCGGAGTTTGTTTGTTTTGGTTTCTAGACCGCTTGACAATTGTGAGTCCTAAAAGCATAAGCAATGCAATGTCAACGTCAAAATCAAAATGGTGGCCACCCTTCCTCATATATATATAGACGCAGATGGTGTTTTGGGTAGCCTGGTGAAATTATAGTCGTTGGAAAGGGTTCTGTTACCATAGAGATATAGACCCCTTCTGTCTTTGGTTCTGTCAAAATGACACTGACAACTGAAGTGGAGCCTCCCCGTATCTGGCAATCATGATAGAGCGACAGATAAAAATATGGCGCTCGAGGCATGACACCGGGTCTTGGGAAGAAACCACAATTGTAGCAGTTGTTTTATTGAGTTTTGGTCTATACTCCCTCTAATCTGGGCCAGCTAGTATCGGCGAGCCTAAATATAATTAAAACCTTTAACCATAATTTCAAAAAATAATTTAATTTTTCCTGCAACAATAATGGAAAAACTAAATATGCAGTTTTATTCAGAACTTTTAGGGCTATCGATTGATACCCTCGCGATCGATGCACAAAATGGGTCATAATTCTTGCCATCATTCTTTGCAAAACTGAAAACGTTATCATAGCGTCAGTTGTATCATCTGTCATGTCAGCAGGGTTACCAATTACCAACCATATTTTTTTTCCTCGTACGATGACAGAGACGAAATTAGATATGTCTAAAAAATGGAGGAGTGAATTTGTCAGATCATAGACAAGACCATAGATATAACTTCAACTTCTTTATTTATGGCGCCGCTTGCTTTTCGCCACGACTAAAGCCATACAAGTGAGCCTTGACATAAATACTTTCATTTTTTTTGTACGTTGTTGCCCAGCCGTGATTAAATGTAAACATAAATAAATTCTTCTTTCTTGCTTATCTTTCTGGGCTTGGAAACTGGGTTACATTTTAGATTCAAGCGCAACGCAATAAAATTCGTTTTACCTTCAATCTCGCACAAGCGTTAAATGGATAGGTATGAGCTTTCATTTTGCCAAAATCTATTCAAACAGAGCGAGACATTCATCACTATACATTAGTAGGTAGGTACACTAACTAACATACTATAAGTGAAACTGTTATTCACAATTTATGCACACTTTATTTCTACCTACGCCTACGGGCTGGAGGAGCCCGGACGGAAACAAATCACTACCAGTGCTGCTACCTGGTGGACGATCTACAATCAACACTAAGAGGTGTAAAGGAGGCATCGATTTGACAGCATCTCTACTAGGGGATTCCTTTTACTATGTGTACAAAATCAACACGTACTAATAATGCACGCTTCGATATTGTACACAGCGTAATTCGTTTCATGTCTTCCAATCATTGTGGTGTGCAAAATGGGCCGTACAAAATGTGGTGTGTAAGCTCGTCACGTGTCAATAAAACACAGTCTGTTATTTAATGGTCATCTATTGTACACCACGATAGTAGGAAGCGAAGTACCTGAATTATCAGGGTGTACATTTTATGGCACAAATTGTTGGACCGTGCAATATTTGACAGTACATTATTGTCTCCCTGTGTCTCAATGAGGTGATGGATGGCAAGGAATAATATAATTAGCTTATATACAATATACACATAGACATGTGTTGTACCAGTCATGTCATGACATGACTGGTGACTGGCTACGGAGCTGAGACGTGGACACTCACGATAGGGTTGGTCCACCAGTTCAAAGTCGCAATACATCCGACAGATAACCAAAGTTATCGACATAGCTCAAACGCGCCGTACCGAAGCCCTCCTGCCCGGTAGGATGACGATCTGCGAAAGACTGCTGGCAGATGCTGGATGCGACAAGCTGAAGACAGGGCGCTACGGAGCTCATTAGGGGAATTTTTTTAAATTTTTAGACAACCCAACGTCACATTGCTGACCAATTTAGATATTTTAGCTGGCCACTAGATGCAGCTCAATAATTTTTTTCTGCTGGTATTTGTGATCACCTTGCTGTTAAGGTATGCGCAAATCTCTATGAAAACTCGTAATTACGCGAGAGTGACTGCAAAGTAGCTTGTTTTAAAGTGTCAGAATGACGGTGAAGGGCCCTCGAAGGATTTACCTAGGTATAAATTTACATAAGTCTAATTTCAGCTCAATCTGTTAATAAGCGCAATCAGCTGAGGATAACTTGGTCTAAAATCAGTTGCAATATTTCACCGACACACACTAACAGTGCAAGATAAATAAAGCTTGTGAGAGCTTTGAATATAAAATATATAGGGTTATAGTTAGCTTGGTTATAAATAAGTCAATTCTACACTTATTATTTTACTATAAAAACTATCGTAGTTTGATGAATTCATTATGAATGTAAGCGGGTTAACTACGAACCTATTATATAATAGGTTCGTAGTTAACCCGCTTACATTCATAATGAATACACTTATTATGTTTGCATATTTGGGTAAAATCTAGTTTGTAACAATAATCTAACTACTGAAATCTTATATGGATATTACTCTGTTTTGGGAACTAATAAATAAAAATAATTTATCTCACCTAGGTACAAACTGTGAGGCAGGCCTCTTGGGACGGTACTCAGGATGCACCATGAACACCATATGAGGGAATCCAGTACCGAAGTAGGCTCCATCAGTGTGGTGGTGGCGGGATGACTTTGGGGTGTATACATCCATGCACCGTGGACAGTACAGCTTTACCATCGCCTCGCCGGGCACGTCTGAGAGTCCTGTACATTTATAACATATTATCTTAAGCTGTTGATAACCTTTATATTACAGGGAATGTTAAGCAAACAATCTTAAAACAGATTTTTTTACTTTATTAAGATTTCCACATCTAGAAAGAGTATAAAAAAGTATCATAATATTTAAGAATGTTCGCTGATGTTTCTGATTACTTAGTTTTAATTTAAAATAGCAAGTGTTTATTTTAATAAAACAATTTTAAAGCTTTTAATAACACAATCCACTTGTGATATAGACTGAGAAACAGATTTAACTAAAAAAATTAAGGTTTGTATTTTTCCAAAACATTAAGTAGGTACAAACTTAAAAGTTCATGATGATATCAGCCACAGTTGTATGCTGAACACCTCAACTGCTTGAAAAGTCTAGCTTCTTTTTTACTTGTTTAGAAGCTAGAAAGTCAAACCGAAAAAAGACACTTGAAAGAACAAAGCCACAAATATGAGTTTAAGTTTTCTATGACCAGGTACTGAACTTACCAAGAGGAAGCATAGGCTGGCATTCACAGTAGACACGCGGGCAGTGGCCAAAGTCACCTGCTTGGAATTTCTCTAACATTTGTCCAATCCCGCTGAAAAAGTTTTAAACATTGGGAATCTTGCCTTTTTTTTACATCTTTATACAGTGGTGGTCACATCATTAAAGACACTGGAAGCATATTGAAATAACTAAGCTATACCTCTGTATATATTTAATCAGACTGCCATAGTATTCGCTGCACAATATTTTTTTTGTAATGTAAAATGTTATTGTTATGTTTAAACAAAACCTTTACAACAAAACTTGCCTTTTATTCGGTATAACTTAAATGTAAGCAGTTTAGTATTTTAAATAAAAGATATGATTAGTAAGATCTGGCTATAAGTATAATTACTTCATTTCAATAATTAGGGAGTGTCTCTTATTATGTTTCCACTACTATATAGAAAAAAAAGCGAGATTTTACCGGTTGGTGAGAATGAAACGAGCATGAATCAGACCATACAGAACCTCGGAGGCTTGCTCCACCAAGTCTGATTGGTTTGGGTTCTCATCCAAGTCATCATCTGGAAACATATAAGTCATTGTAGCTTTTGACTTAATAGCTTATCGCTATGGGTTCTGATTTAGGTATGTAAAGCTGGCAGCATGATGTTGGTACTTATGTTATTCAGGTTAGGTACTCACCTGGCTCAAGGTCAAGTATCATATCCATGGCTTGTCTATAATGCGGTACTTGTTCATTGAGGCCAGTCAAGTTGAATTTGTCAGTTATATAATCTTCATCGACCTATAAATTAACACAGATCAATATCTTGCACCCATTTTGCACCAATCAATACACTAGAAAGCTACTGCTAGAGCAACAAATTCCACTTACTTCGCAGAAAAATTCATTTCCCCTTAGTGTACAAAACCAAGAAATCCAGGAAACCTCCTCAGAGCTGCTCATTTTTCTGAAATTGAAGAAGAAAATGATGAAACGTCCACCATAAAATTTCAACGCCCGTGTCCATAGTGTGACATGACAATGAAACGTTTAGCAAACTCTGCTCTGCAGTTGTTACAAACCCCATCAATACTTACCTGATGGGGGCACACAGCACTCCAAATTTATAACACTAATGATCAAATTTCTCACAATATTTCTGAGTAAACGAAGATTTATTGATGACAAACCTCACCTTTTCCTGCTTGCTTGCTTTGATTTTGTTTTTTTATCCAGGCCAGCCAGGCCACGCTCAGGGTTGCCAGCAGTGGATATATTCTCTTTGGTTGCCAGATAAAAGCAAACATTGCTTGCTGGGCTGCGTTCAGAGGCTAAGGGTGCGGTTGTTTGGTGTTTTTAACTCATCCGAAGGTTCAGAACGAGTCGGTTGTTATACGTCAAAGTTGACATTATCATGACAAAACTGACGTTACAGTTGCCGGACGTTCGTTTGTTTTGTTTTGCGGTTACTTTGAGGTAAATTGTATCTACTGACTATAACTTCAATCGATAACTAATAAATACTGAAAATTTTGAAATTTACTGTAGAAATCTTGATATTTAAGTAGATAAGAAGACAACGAAAAATATGACAGCTGTCAATGTCAGTGTTTTTCGTTGATCGAATTACACCGGTAAAAAGTTGCAACCGTCGCAGGTTGCGAACGCTTAATAACAACCGAGCGTTTCTCCTGAGAGGTCATGAACGACCTAGTTGCACTCCGAGCGCGCTCGAGCGTAGGTTGTGAACGCAGCCCTGGGTGTGTCAGCGAGATGACAGTTACTTTGACGGTTTCAGGTCATTCATTCACGTCAAATAGATATTTGACGTGATGCAAGCTAGATAAGCTTGCATTTTGGTAATTGGTAATGTTTTGATTTGATTTTACATTTTCAGGATGTACAAGCAGTTCGTAATAAAGTACCTAGTGGTTTTATTCTCTTTGTTCGTAACTTCCCCAAACTTTAAAAAGGATACGTGATACTTATCGCTTCTGGCGTAAGTTAAGCACTTTCCAGTTGGTTCTACTAGGTACCTACTAAATTACCAATAGCTATGGAGAGAATGGACACAGGAAGTGAATCATCATTACCGTCTACTCCGGGAATTGTAACGGTAAAAAAGCTGTTTACTTTACCTATTAATAACTTTACAATAGTTTGTTTATAATCATTCCAATAGTATGGTGCATTTTTTCAGGACTCTTCTAAAAACATAATACAAGGTCACCGCGCCGTCCAAACTATCGATTCAGCTTGGCTATGCATACAAGATATCTATGGTAAGCTGCACATACCCAATACTTACGACATCGGCGGCTCGTACATCGAAAACGTACCAGATTACTGGTTTACGTTTAGAACTGAAAAGGTTCACGACATATTCCTGTTGCATTTATTTGCTGGTAACCACACTGAAGGAACCCATTCTATAGGTGCCACATCGAATGCTTTGGTATACAGTGAGGATGACCAAGTTGTACGACTGGATGGAGACATTGAGATATACACGTTCACATGTAAACAACACAACCAGAGTTATATCACTACATATAGTTTCAAAGAATCAGAGGTTGAGTTTATTCTAAAAGATAAAAAGCTTTACATTGCAGTACAATTGAATTTGAAAAATGAAATTCAACTGAAAGTAGAATGCGATGCTGTTAAAATTAACCATGACAATTTGGCTCTTCTGTCAGACCCAGTAGGATCAGATTTCTACATAGAAAGTGCAGATGGTGTAAAATTCCCTATTCACAGGACTGTGCTAAGTCTTAACAGTGATGTGTTCAAAGCTATGCTCAAACAAGAGATGGCTGAAAGTCAAAATGGCTGTGTCAAGTTAGTTGATGTTGAATCAAGTGACTTGAAAATTATGCTCGAATACATTTATACAGGAACAATAAAAGATATAGAGAAAATAAACTTTCACAATGTGATAATGTTGGCAGATAGATTCAACATTTCCGGACTGACGAAGCTCTGCGACTACTTGCTTATTGACCAGCTCTCTCCACACAATGCCATTGATATCTTAATATTGGCTGATCGATTTAATAGCAACAATGTTAAGAAGATAACTCTGCAGTACATCAAAAAATATAAAGATCAATTTAAATCTATTCAAGATGAAATAAACTTAGACTTAATTGATAACAGAACTTTGCTGAAGGAACTTTGTTCCATAATGCTATCATAACATGAGAAAAAAATTTGATTAATATGTTATGTGTACTTAGCACAAAGTTACTCGTACTTTAGTGTCATACATTTTTATAGAAGACCTTTTTGTAACTTTAGATATTTAAGCACCTAAAGAAGCATAAGTGGATTGTCCGGCATTATTTATTTATTTAAGTACCCAAGAACACAAGCTCTGCTTAGCTTGGGTTTAGCTAGATGATGCTGTGTGATTCGTCCAGTATTATTATTTGTTATTTATTAATGTCACTGTTGTCATTTTATTTAACTATTTAAAAAATATATATGTTCATCAAATTTTTTAAATTTTCATTTTCACTTCTTCCACTAGTGGACAAAAAATTAAGTGAAAAGTTAGTAATTAACGGGTATTTATCGCGTTTCTTCTTCCTTTCTCGACGTTTCAACAGGTTTGCACTCTGTCGTGGTCACGAGATGACTGGTTTACTAATCATTATGTGTTCAGATCGCGTAAGTTTCAAAACATTAAGAATCTGAATTCTTCACTAGTATATTAGTAGTAGGTACTAATACCCCACCCTGTGTGCTATGTAGTCAGATATATATTAGGCCAGATAAGTTAGTTGACCAACTGCTGGATGAGACATGAAAACAATTAATAAATACGACTGTTCATGTTCTCAATTCCTCATTATCAATAAATAGCCCATGGACTGAGTAAGTATGAAGCTTTGAAAGTAACTCACACAACTCGCATTTAGATGCTGGGTAGCGCCAACAGCCTGAGGTAGTGGGTTCAGACATTGATTCAGATTCAGATTCCTTTATTGTCATAAATCAAACATAAAAAAGTGTATACAATAAATATAAAGGTACCTTAATTATATGCCGAGGCTATGACTCGTCAAAACATGATAAATAATTATAATTAACAATTTTGCTGTATAGGGGCAAGTTTTAAATTTATATTAATGAAACATTATCAACCCTTATGCCAAACAAATTCCCACTAAAAATATAACAACAAATGAAAAACATAATACAGAAAACGTAAAAATAAACTTTATTTAAATTTAATTACAGCATAAGTTGTCAATGAAATGGGAGTGAGTTACCTGAATAAATACTACATAATATTGGTTGTTAGGTGCGGCAGCTGGCGCATGGCGGGCCGGGCGCGGCGGCGGGCGGTGGCGCGCCGACAACCATATTATCATTTCGGAATGTTACTGGACGTCTTCCTTTCTGTTTCTGCGGCAAACAAACATTTTACTCTATTAAAATGTTAGTTCACGACAATTAAAGCTTGATGGCCGGCATCTCGTACAAGCGAAGGCAAACTAGGAAGACTGTTATCTGAGCCTCCGCGAGAACTTACCAGACTTTAATGGCATCTACGACGATAGCGGTCGGTATTTACAATTGCGTCTAGCTATTAATGTAAACATGATACTACTCATTGCATCTGCCTGTCGGCTTGGGCGCCATTAGGGTACTCTCTCTTTTCTACAACAAGGTACCTATTTCATATTTCCGGAATAATTTTAGCGCGGGATTTGGTAATCATGCAGGACAGGCAAGAAAAGGCCTATAATTGTCTCATCATTTATTAGTGGAACCGATACAACGAATCATGTAATAATCAAATCAGTGAAAGTAAGGCGCAAGTTTAAAACGAGTGCCAAAGATCTAATGGTTTACTTGGATATAAATATAAAAACACTAGACCCTTATGTACCTACATACTCGAGTTGTAAAAATGTTCTAATAAATTTTGCCTTACATTTGGCACCAAACTAACTATAACAATAAGATCTAGAGACACTTCAATCAATATTTTAACGTGAATAGTTTGTTAGGTAGGTACTATTAATATTATCTTTATGAATATTAATGTTTTTACATTTAAATGTTGGCAGTATAACCTTTCCAAAAGCTATTGCTGAATTACTTTTTGGTAGCTAACGCGCTAGCTACGGTATAAAAATATAATTACTCTAATGTCATGCTAAAATTACCTACGAAGTTTTAGTAAAAGGTGAAATGCATTTTATTGGCAATATTTTCTTTTCTAATTCTACATTTTGAGCGTACTCGGGACCCTACACTGTCAACACCCGTCTACGTAAACTAACAACAGCCACTAAAGTCCCATGACAAAATTGTCCAGTAATGACTTCACCACCTAAATGGTTCATTTACACAAAATTATGATAATGAATTGATACAGATCCGCAACCGTTCAGTATACATAAATTACACAGAGTAGCATTTAGACAACAGGATTGGAGCGTTTCTCGCGTTTATAAGTTTGTATTGAAGATCTGTGAGAAGGATGATTTCTCAAACTTTTGAAAGTTCACCCATGACTAAGTTATTTAGAAAAATCTTAAATAGGTATATGCTTTGCAGGTATTAGAAAAACTTGATATGTTTTCGTTATATTGCAGTGAGCATAAACCAAAAGCGCATCGAGTTTGGTATGGTTTGGGATGATTGAAAACGACATGCCAAACAAGTTGTTAGGGAAAATCACTGGGGCTGACTGGATGGCACTAACCTTTCTCTGGACCTTTTCGGACTGGTGCCTTCGGAGTCAGGTGGATCGACTGATGAGTTCCCTGGAACACTTGGTCTTCCAAAGGCGCTGGTTTGGCTTGATTCTCCGGATTGGTGTATGTAGGATACGAAACAAGGGGTCACGTCGCGGCTCGATAGAATATCGGAAATACCGCGGACGCGCGAATGAACCCGAGGACAAAGGCGATGTCTGATGCGACCGCGCTTCTCTGGGTGGAACGACAGATTGATAGGCCGGTATCGGCCATCCTCGGAGCAACCGATGGTTACGTGAGTGAAAATTATGTGTACTTTGAGAATGACCAGATGCTACCGTAAATCTAATTGAATTAAAGAAATATCGATCCGTCATGATCATCATTATCAGGAATAAACTATATCTTAACTAAAGAAAAGTATCTATCCTATTCCATCACGGAACACAAGTGTTTTTACAAAGAGTGCGCAAAAATTTTTTTAATTGAGGCAGAGATAGGAAAACTTTTTGATACTTTTTTAAGACAAAATTTTAGTTTTGGTTCTCATTTGAAAGGGTCAAGGAGATCATACAACAAACAGACATTTTACAAGAAAACAGGTTATTAGGAGATCTAGACATTATTTTTTAAATAGACAAAATATAAAGGGTGTCTCAGTAAGAATGCACTTTTTCATTTTAAAATAAAAACAAGTGTTTTATGACAGCGTTGTGATATTTTTTTTGTATTGTAAAGAATACATGTTCCGATTAAGTATGGAATAAAATATCCGGCAAATGACCCCCATGGCTTAGATGGCAGGCCATTACTCTTTTAATGAAATTTTCCATGAAATTTTCACAGAGTTGTGGCTGTATCTCACCGATACGCGTTTGATTAAAAAAAAAATTTGAAATTAAAAAAGAATATATAATAATTTAATTTAATTTGAATTTAGTTGACGCAAAGGATTCTAATTATCCATAATCGACCCAGTTTCTTCAAATTTATTGACCACTCTTCGAATGGTTGACACATTAGGTGCACTTTCTCGGCTGAAAATTTGGCGTTGTTTGCGAGCGAAGTTTTGTAATGAGTTTTCACAATTAAAATGCGTTGTTTTTTCGAAAAGAGTTTTTAATAATCGGAATAAACAGAGATAACAACTTTCAAATTTCAGAGTTGCCTTGCCACTTGCATGTTAAAAAAATTTATTCCAATCTTAAAAAGTGCATTCTTACTGAGACCCCCCTTACATACGATACATGCGTTCGTCAGCAAGTAGTAAAAACTTAAACAATATTAGATACATTAAGGTCACAGGTACATAATTTAAGTGAAAAGCATCATAACATGTAACCTGTAGGTGAGTAACAAAAAAGGTTTGACATTTTATATTTAGTTGATTCTAGACAGACTAAACGCAAAAAAACTCGCATATGTTACAGGAATTCTTTACTCAGATAAGTCTACTTGTGAAAAATTTATGTCCCATGATTTTGGACATCCGCCACGCCCCACCGGGATTTTTGATTTCATTTGCCCACTAGTAAGGCAATGGAGTGAGTGTGTTCATCATCAATCAGATAAAAAAAACTTTATATTTCAGAAGGTCTTCGCAATAACCGTAGGCAGTAGACCTTTGTTGTTCGAAACTTGTTTGTAGACGCGAGGAACTTCGCCCTCGGCGATATAATAGCTAACTTATCTAATTATACAGCAAGGGCGTCGGTCGCCAGCCCGCGGCCCGGGGGAGGGGGGGGTGTCAAGCCTTAGCCAGAAATATGTAAAACAAAAAAAAATAGGTACTTATTCATCCATTGATTAACGAAATTAAAATAAATGTCGTGATTTGCCTTCCTAGATGGAGTCGGGCGTAAATGAATGTGATGCGTGTGCCTAGCTCACTTACATATAAGGTACACCTACACAATACGAATCGAATAATACTTAGCGCGAGGGGGAGCCACCCGACGAATTTTAACGAAAAAAAAATTGAGTTTTTAAGACAGAACAACCACTTCAAGTGCTCCCACATGTAACACGTATCCGAAAAAACTTAAACTTAAATATTTAAAGTATTATTATAAACGGTGCCTTAACGTTTCAGGGGGTGGCTTGAATCCCCAAAACCCACTATCCTGTGTGCTGTATGGCGATTGTAAATAAGAGTGGTTTCAACTTCCATGTGAAAAGCTTTACGAGCTATACACAGCACGTACATTTTATAATATTTTGTTACAAATGACCGAACAAAATAAATTACTATATGTATATACAATTTTTTAACTTATACTTTTGTACTTTCACTACTTATTCCTATTGATAGTGAATTTATGCGGGATTTATCGGCAAAGCAAGACAATAGCAGGACTTTCGTTGTTTTGCAGTTGGCTAGGTACATTTTTTTATCTATAGGGGGGCAGCTGCCCCCCCCTGCCTACCCTGGCGACGCCCTTGTTATACAGTGCACATTTTGAACTTACATACTTTTAGACAAAATATAACGCCATAAAAATTATGATGGGCAGAAAATATACACCCAATATTTTAATAAAAACAATAAAGGAATTAATGAGTACCTATTAATAAACAGTGAATTTGGTTTACAAACAATATTCTCGTTGTTTTACTAATATGTAACCTTAATATTAATACCTATTAGAAAGTTCAAAGGCTAGTGTTTATTTGTGTTTGTGTGCATGTATATGTATTTGCTTTTATGTTCATTTATTTATAATGTATTATTTTTGATGCAGTGCTCATAATTTGTTTCACTGTTCTCATTATATTCTCTGTTTTATAGTGGTCTAGAACTAGTAAAAAGGTTTTAGTCTTAGCTTTACATTCAGCATAACTTAATACCTTTAGTGATATTTCTTTACTAATTGCGTTATAATTTTAAAGTGAGATAGAGTGTTTCTAGGGAAAATACCTTCATAGTTGTTCTATCCTACTGCAGGACAACAATCTAAGTGGTGAGTAGTTCAAGAGTAAATTATAGATGAGAATTGCCTAAAGGTGCTTCGAGAGAGGTTGGCTGCTGACTACTAGACTTAGCAGGGCTACAAACGAGGTTTAACATGTTATTTAATAAGGTCTTGTTTAAGAATTCAGTGATATCTCTTTGGTTTTCTTTTATTCTGTAACCTAGCGAGCTCCCTGCTTGGCCTGCGCCCCTTACAACGGCCGGTACGGGTCTGTATCAGTGATGTGATAAGGTCTAGTGTTTACCTTGTTGTGATCGGATGCTGCTGGATCTCGTACGCCAGCGGGTGGATCTCGAACCCGTACAGTCTGGAACAAGGTTTTTATAGGTACATATTTATCATTATGCTTGATATTTCACAAACTCTATCAACAAAATTATCAAAATCATTGAGACCGCATCTCAATGAGGTTATGGATGGCAAGGAATGATATAACTGGATAATATACATTTCGCCATTACGTTACATAAGCAGGCTAGAATGGTAGGTATATACAGTATACAAATGGAAGCCCCCAATACGTAGTTAGTTGACGCGCGAAGTTGCGTTTGAAACTTTGAACTGCGTCATAGAGATAATATTTATTAGGTACCTATACCCAATTTTCGTCGAGCCTTACACCCGCCCGAGGCAATATGCATCATTTTCATATACATACATGTGCTAATTATGATAGTACCTGGAGTGGTTTTCAATCAAGCACTTTCCAAAAAACCGTTTATAAAAATAATAACCATGATTAACGGCGAGCGGAGCGAGTCGCGAATTTTTCGACATTTTTTAAGTCAAATCATCTCACCTAGGAACAAATTGCTTGGCAGGCCTGTCGGGACGGAGATCAGGATGCACCATGAACACCATGTGAGGGAATCCAGTACCGAAGTAGGCTCCATCAGTGTGGTGGTGGCGGGATGACCTTGGGGTGTATACATCCATGCACCGTGGACAGTACATTTTTACCATCTCCTCGCCGGGCAAGTCTGATAATCCTGTAGATTCATAACGTAACGTAATGTAACTAATAAAAGGTTTTATTTGGCCAAAACTTAAGCAAACAATCTTAAAACAGAGTTACACTTCACAACATTTTATAAATGAAAAGTTTTTCTATAATGAAAATGTTGGTTTTTATTGTATTATTCTTTAGTAGGCATAAGATAATCATAATGTTATAGGACTTTTACAACCTTGTTTTGGGTTTGGTTCTTTTAAGGGGGATTAAATTTGTAGTAGCAACAGTTCCCCAAATTTCTACTAAATACTCTAAATGTGAATTTGCGAGTTGTAATGTTACCCACAGATTTTGGTTTACATTTTAACTTTGTATAGTGTTTCTAGTAAAGATTTTAGTTTCACTTTAACATGATCGATAAGGTTTTTCCATGTCAACTTGTCAGCCATCACCTAAACAGCTAAACCTATTTATTTTTCTACATGAGATTGCTGAATTTTATCATTATTTATAACTACCTCATCAATTAAAGTATGGTATTTGTTTATTTTTAGCACTAAAGATTATAATCAAAGTCTTTGATGTATTAACTGTAATCAAATTATACTTGAGCCATTCATATGGTAATAGTATATGTGACATTTATTAAGTCATGTATACTATTAATTACCATATTAAAAAAGACAAGTGTCGTCAGCGAAGGAGAGGCGTCCTTGTTAACCTATTTAGGTTATATTATTACCAGGGATCGGAATAGGTAGAGTTTTTAAGTACCTAATGACGTAAAAAGCCAAGGATAACATAACATGGATATGCCATTTTTATCCCTGAATAGGGATTTGATAAAATATGTTTTAAATTTCAGGGATGGATATTATTATCTTATAAATCTCTTCTTTCCTATGTAAAACACAGATTAGGTAGCGTAAAAACACCTGGCCCTACTCCAGTAGTTGGCCCCCAAACTTTCAGTATGTAAAATTAGTAAGATATTTTTGTACATAGAATAGTAATTTTAGATACGACATTAGACCAGGGACGGGAGATGGAAGGTGGGGTGGGGGTTAGTTGGATTGGGTGTTTTACACTAGGACTTCTTTAGAGAAGATCTGTATTAACAAAGAAATTGACAATCAGATATTAGAATCTAATTTATACTGTATGAATTTGTTGTTTAGCATTATATTATTATTTACAATTGAGCTCACTCCAGACTATTGCAAATAACCTCTGTAGGATGTTTGCAATAGTCTGAGAGTATCAGTTGAGGTACCTGTGTACCTCAACTGATACTCTCATCTCACCTCATATTAATACCAGTCAGAAATGTTTCCAAGACCCTGGCTGCATTGTAACTTGCTATTCAGAAAGACTTTAATAAATTATACGAAGTGTACATTAAGTAGGTATATTTTTTATTAATCAAATCTATAAATTAAAAAATATAATAAATTTTTATTAATAAAAGTTAAAATGATCTTTAACATCACCTGCTGTGGACGGAGTAAATTAAAGCCACGTTTTGTGGCTTGGATGGCGTGGATTCATAATTTAAGCACACTCGATGAACCGAAGTAAACGAATGAACAAAAATGTAGGTACCTAATATCCACCCTCACTTCAAACTGATCATCCCCTCGCCCCGCAACGTCCACTCCGCACCCCGCCTGCTACAAGGCAGGAATATAGACAATAGAAAGAGAAATAAAAAAGTCTAAGCGCGTACACCCTGTGTCTTGAGAAACAAAAACTGATATCTGTCATACGGGCAGAAATCAATCACCCTTTTTTTATAATATTAATGTAACTTATTATATTTCTGGAATGAAAATAAATATTTTGTAATTGAAGTACTTATGTAAATAAGTTGAAGAATCTCGGGATAGTATATGAATCCTGAGATTATAAGGCATATCCATACTAAACTATCATTGTAGCGTGTATGACGTCATATGGTACTTAACAACTCTACCTATTCCGATTCCTGATTATTACTATACTAGAGACCCGCTTCCGCTTCACACATTATTAAATTTGAGGTGTTTAAGTTTTCTATGACCAGTAATGAACCTACCAAGAGGAAGCACACGCTGGAATTCACAGTAGACACGCGGGCAGTGGCCAAAGACACGTGCTTGGAATTTCTCTAACATTTGTCCAATCCCACTGAAAATGTTTATTAACATTATAAATCATAGCTGTGTTTTTTAATTTATAGTATTTATAGAAAAAGTGTTAGGTACCGGTTGGTGAGAATGTAACGAGCATGAATCAGACCGTAAAGGACCTCGGAGGCCTGCTCCACCAAATCTGATTGGTTTAGATTATCTTCCAAGTCATCATCTAGAAACAAAAAAAAATTATGGTTATGCCATTGTAGCTTTTAACTAAATAGCTTAGCACTATGGGTCCTGATTTATATTTAAAGCTGTCATATAAATACGTAGTCATAATATTGAACATTAGTTAGTCAGGGTAAGTACTCACCTGGTTCAAGGTCAAGTATCATATCCAAGGCTAGTCTATAATGCGGTACTTGTTCATTGAGGCCAGTCAAGTTGAATTTGTCATTTATATAATCTTCATCAACCTAAAAATTTACACAGAACAATATTTTGCAACAATCACACTAGGAAGCTACTACCAGAGCAACAAATTCTACTTACTTCACAGAAAAATTCATTTCCCCTTAGTCCACAAAACCAAGAGATCCAAGTAACCTCGTCTGAGCTGCTCATTTTTCTGAAATTGAAGAAGAAAACGATGAAACGTCCACCCCAGTAATTCAACGCCCGTGTCCAGTGTGACAATGAAACGTTTAGCAAACTCTGCTCTGCATTCGTTACAAACCCAATCAATTCTTACCTGATGGGGGGCACACAGCACTTCAAATTTATAAGACTAATGATCGAATTTGTCACTATTTTTCTTAGCAAACGAATTTAAATTGATGACAAACCTCACCTTTCCTGCCTTGATTTTGTTTTGATTAGCCATAGCCACGCTTGGCGACAGTGTCGCCAACTGAGCTACTACGAAATATTCTAAATCGATGTTAAAAAAATGCCAAAATTATGCAATTTTTTTTTAAATATGCTAAAAAAATATGCCAAATTAATTAAAGTTAATAAAAAACATACAGATAGTTTGTTCGTAGCATTATTCCAAGTTTTGAAATAAGAAGTCTATAATCTTCTTAATCTTGTGACTTGATTGGCTCTATTGCTTATACAGATTGATGTTGTAAGTTGCTTTAAACAATACTATTCAGCAATAATGTCGCACTTACAGAGCGTAAGTACCTACTATAAGTGCCTATTGTAAAATAAATATTTGTCGTATCTTTTTCAACGGGCTGTAACCACTCTTTGAACTCGGGCATTTGCTTCCAGGTTCACACTGTTTCTGCTTCCACTTTCAATTATTGTTTTAGATAAGTAATGAGTGATTGAGGATGTTTTTTCTCACTCATTTCTACAGAGAAGAGGGAGAGAAGAAATATTGTTTGTCTATGGTATCCATATCACAAAACTAAACAGTTTTATTGGAGAATCCCCTAGAAATCACAGAAAAGATTGTTAGTTTCGTGTTTAAATTTTAATAAATGTTTGTACGTTTCATGATTTTTTGATATATTAAAAATATGCCAAAAAATATGCTATATGTATGCTAAACGACAAAATAATGTGCTAGACAGAAAGAAAATATGCCAAATTTAGCTTGAAAAATGCTAAATCGGCAACACTGCTTGGCGACAGGCGAAGCTTGGGCGAAGCTATATCGTAGTGGTTTTATCTCAGGTTTTATCAAGGGTTTTATTGAGTGATTTCTTATGTCTATGCTAATATTAACAAAGAAAATTATAATTATTTAACTATATAAAAGCTAGAATATACAATTGAAACAATTGAGCTAACTGCAGACTGTTGCAAATTAATTAATTAGTTGTTTTCCGTTTTAAGTTATTATTTCTACTTCATGAAAAAACTGTTAGGTATCACTGTTAATCATACCCATCGTGTAGAAGGGGCGGCCAATCAATGACGTAAATCGCAATACATTACCAAGTTAGTTCAGTGATACCTACGCAATTTACGTGTGGGCAATGTATAGCGAGCGATTTACGTAAACGAGATGGTGTATCGTGTACTATAGGTTTATAGGTTTTAAATATAGAGCCATCTATAATCAAAAAAATCTACCTTGTTTTTAAATACAGGTTACACTATATTCACCTTTTCTCCCAGTCGACTCGTAATTTAAAGCTGAAAACCTTTATGACCGACCTCTTTATCTTTACTCAGTTTCGTATGTTCAGGAGTCCATAAAAAAGTCATCAGGCTCGCTCTCGATGCTAAAACGCCTTTCGAGATCGCGACATTATTCCCGGTCGAATGGATGCCGGTCGGTCCTTATGATCTCAAAGAGACGGGGCAAATAAGAAAGAAGTCAGTCTTTAGTTGGTCTTTAGAGAAACAACCTATATAGGCTACTTTATTTTCTATGTATAAATACTAATATTATAAAGAGGAAATATATGATTGTTTGTTAGTTTGTTTGTTTGTTTGAATTGAATAGGCTCCGAAACTACGGGACTGATTTGAATCGAAAATTTTCCGTGATGAACATAGGATATACTATATTTTCAAAAAAGTTAGGGTTCCGCATGAAAAATTCAATAATTTAACCGTGTGCTATATGTATATTCAACCTCTTTTTCTATGATGGCTCCACCAAGGAACTTATATAAGTTCCTTGGGCTCCACTGCTTGCTTTTTCTTTACGGCCAGTGTCAGTTATGGAGTGTCAAGTCATTGTCAAAAAAATGCTGCTAATAAAAAGTAAGGGATCCGTATGAAAACAGTGAAACCCATCGTGTTAGCGTGTATCATTTCTGAAATTTTTGTTTTATACCCGTGCAAAGCCCGGGCGGATATAAGTATCGAAAAAATCCCTCTCATTGCAGTCTGTATTATCAGAGGTAAATAATGCAGTCTGCATTATGATATTTACCTATTCTAGATATTCACCTAGGTATTATATCAAAATAATTAACTATAGGTAGGTATAAAATTCAAATTTTTACCAAGTTTTTGTTTTTAATTCAAGTCATGATATATGTATACATAGGTATTTAAGTTTCGTTGTTTGTCAACTTTAATTTGTTATGTTATAGAAATAGATGATTTCGCACAATTTCATTGAGAAGGGAACCCTACGTGGTAAGATTTATGACGCATGCGCGAAACTGCGAGAATCTGGATGCGTCCCGGGACCGCCTGGTACGAGTAGTGATGCGATACTGGCCTACGATAATAATAATACTGACCGGGACGGCCGTCATTTTTTTTGTTTTGACACTTATATACTTCTTATGATTCTGGACAATCCACACACCATCATTGAGCCCCAAGCTAGAGCAGAGCTTCTATGGGTACTAGATGGCTAATAAACTTACAACAATATATTAAATAGGTTGATATTTTTTTTATTATACATAGAAAACGACCAGAATACCCTGAAAAAATATCTGCAGATCGCACATTGTACATTTGTCCCAAGGCGGGAATCGAACCTCGTGCATCGCAGGCGGACCTTCGGCCACCGCGCCACGGAGGTTGTCAATTACAAGATAAACCTATCTCGGTAGTAGGTAGGTACTTAAACGTTACGTTATTTTAAAACACACTACGTTATATACGCTAGCTATGGTACCTACAACTTTCTAACTATCATGTGTATTAATACCCATGATAGTAATATGCCGCCATAGATGACTTTAGTGTTAATTAAAACTAAAGTCATCTATGGCGGCATATTTACCACGATTCCTGTTTGTCCAATTTCAAAAACTCTCTGACTTCATGCCGCATGTGCCGAAATATGTATTAGAAAACCCAAATCGCACTAAATATAAATGACTTACTTGTGCCACAGATAACATAGTTAGTACTACTAGTACAGTAGCTTATACTGAATAACTTAAATGTATGTACCTTACCTAATTATTATATAGTATTAGGTAGTGACTAGGAGAAAACCGTCTTTTGTCGGGTTAAAAGAGATAAAGTCTTACAATTATGGGTATATTTTTTTATCGGTAGAATAAAATTGATAAAATCTTCTACAACAAACGTTAAATATTCCCATCCCATCCCTACTGCAGCATTTTCAAGGGCAGTTGCCAGTGGGTTGGCGGCCGGCGGCGGCGTCGCCACTGGCCCACTCGCGCGATGGCCGCCGCTCGCGACGCACGCGACCTGGAACTGGTGCCTCTCAAGTCGGCCCTCGTCAACAACAACCGCGATGACGCGTACTATCCGCCGGCGCCGGTCTTCAGCCCGCCCTCCACTAGTAATGAATATACGCTGCTGTCGAAACGGACGCCGGCCTCGAAAAGGTAGGTTTTTGTGATCTGTGATGGTTTTTGTTATTCAGAAAAAAAGGCCCGGTAGACTTAATTCACCTGGGTGCATTAAATGCTACGCAGGGTAGACTTAATGCACCTGGGTGAACAAAGTACACCAAGAGATTGATGAGATTGAGTAAGGAGGTTAACATCTCTTTGATTCAATAATACTCGCTTTTTCAGTGTTGTTCTTCGTCAGTAAAAAAAAAGAAAATAAACAAAAATTCAAAACAAACGCCCAGCAATCAAGTCCTTTGATTGTACAAACAGATATGTTCGTCAAAAAGTTGATTTAGTTTAGATTTCGAAGCATTAATAGATTAACTAGGAATGCGTAGAGCTTGCTACGTTGCTCGTAGCACTGCTACAAGTCGTAGATGCTGCTACGTCGCTCGTAGCACTGCTACAAGTCGTAGATGCTGCTACGTTGCTCGTAGCCACTATCGCAGCTCGTAGAACAATGACTACGGAGAGATGGTGGTCTCACGTTTGATTAAATAATTACTGAATTAATACTTTACTGAATATGATGATGAAAGATGTAAAATAATTAATGAATAAATAAATAATTTTTGATATAATAATAACTTATTACGAAGAATTAAAATAAATAACTTAGTATTCAAAAATTTAATTCATACCAATAAAGACGTAGCGACTGTTTGACGACCTCTATTTATAATAAAAAAATATCCATATATACAATAATATTGTTATGTATATCAGTCATCTAGTACCCATAACACAAGCTCTGCTTAGCTTGGGGCTAGATGATGCTGTGTGAATTATCCGGCATTATTTATTTATTTAGTTACTTTGATCGTAGCCGCTTGTAGATGACTACGATAGCGTATAGATTGTTATGTCGCTATTAGCATTCATAGACCAAACTACTACACGTGTGCGTGGCTGCTACGTTGCTTGGAGTCATTTGAAGCAGTCATAACGACTACGAATGTGTGGAGGCTGCTACGTTCTTCGTAGCTACCTCGTTGCAGCTCGTAGATCAATGACTTTCGAGTATCTTGCTCTAACATCTCTCATATAATTTTCGGGACTTCGTGTTCTTTAAGCGTTCTCAGAAAATTATCCATCAAGGATATGAAAGTGCTGAAACTACTTCAGTTAAACAATCCTAGGAAGTTGTCAGAAATAAATGTTACTTCGTATGCGTTTACACAAAAATCCATACTACATACACTTAAACAGGTATTTTATAATTTGCCATACAGCGAGGCAATGCAGCCAGCATCTTGGGGACACAACTGGTATTGATATGGATCAGCTGACTTACCTGTACTTTGTTTGCAGCAGTCTGCCGTCAGCTCAATTATTTCCATTATAAATACTAGTTTTGATTTAGTTATATAAGTGTAACTTTCTTAGTTCATAACGGTTATAACCAAACTTTTCTCATTGTAAATTTGTGTGTCTCCAGACTGGTACCGAAGCCGCAGAGCACGCCGCAGCCTATGCTAACACTGTGCGGGGCTCCGCCGCCGTCCCGCAGGCGGGAGGACCTCACCGCGATGGCTAACCTCAGGAAGAAGGTGTCTCCAGCGATGCTCGGTGATAGGTAGGTTCATACTACCCTCATAGCGATAAAACCACGCCGTTTACACCTACATAAACCCGTCCACATTGGCCACCGTGGCCGAAGGTGACGTGATAATTTTAGGGCAATTTATAATGCACATTTGTAGGCGTAAACACACTTTGTGTTAAGAGGTGCACTCTGTCCGTAATATTTTCGTCGTATAATATTTCCTCATTATTCGACGGGTGGGACGGAAACCGACCCAATCGGGGAGAGGTGCGCGCAGGACCAACAGCTTAAAGAGCTCAAGGCTTGAGAGATTTTTAGTAAAGAATATTCATAGGTTTATGACAGAAACTATTATTTTTGGTTAAACATATCAGATAGTTACTCAGATGACTCACTAATAACACTCATTTACAAACCTCTGTAGTTTATTCAGTGTTATTATTGTGATTTCTATGTGACATTATAATTAAACAAATATAATCCTTAGATACCAACGTAACCTTTTATTTGCAGACACGGATACAAACCACTTCACTGCAGGGCATAGGCCCAGCAGTCATGCAGTCAGGTTGTGATGACCTTTCTCAAAAGATGTGCTTTTCGACCTTACGAGTATTTTAATCTAGTCATAAATTCCAAACTCCAGTTAATTTCTGATGCCCAGTTTAAAATTTTCACAATAAAGATTAAGCTGCAGATTTCCTCCAACGTCCACAATAAATCAACAGGATTTGGCGCGTCCCTCGATTGACCTTGACCAAGAACAACTGGGAGGTAGCCAACGCGTGTCTTATCTTAATCACACAACAATGCTAGAAGTTTCATATAAAGCCTGAAAGTAGACAGAGAACTAGATTTCTGATCTTATCTATTTACAGACGTAGTTGGTATTTTGGATAGCCTGGTAAAGCTTGTCTTTCGCAAGGGTTGTGTTATCAATCATAGAGACCTGTCTTAGTGCTGTCAAAATGGAGCCTTCCCGATCTGGAAATCATGATAGAGAAGAAGACAGATAGAAAAATAGCGCTCGAGGCATGACACCGGGTCTTGGAAAGAAACCACAATTTTAGCAGTTTTTTTATTGTATTTTAGTATAGACTTCAACTAATCTGGGCTAGCTGGTATCGGCGAGCCTAAATATTTATTTTAACTACTACGATTCTTCCTTCAATTATACTATTGTACCAAAACTTCAAAAAGCAGCGTAGTAACTTCGGCAAGTCAAAAACTTCATCATAATTGAGTAGCTTTGATGTAAATATCACAAAGTTCAGTTTTTGCTGTTTTTACGACCAGACTAGTTTTTCCAAATCCCCAAATCCATTCAATTATAAAAGGACTATTATGTTCCACAATCAAGCCGAATTTCGAAGAAATCTCTAAGACCTTGTTTTAATTCTAATAAGAAACAGCTTTGTCGAAGACCGTAATACCTACTTGCGATAGTTTTTTTTTTGTAGATTTGAAAACTATTGCTGGAAGTTTTTAAGCTGTTTTTGAAAGATTTTAAGATTACAATAATGATGTTAATATTTAGCCAGATGTCGCTCCATTCCACACCAACAATAGCGTGTAAGATATTGAATGTTGTGCTCAGCTTTAGGTATAGGTACCTATTTAAATAACTATTGACATGTATCTAAATACCATTAAACCTTGATAGCAAAACAAACATGTATTACACAAATAAGCGTTATATAAATGAACTAGTGGTTTCTTTTTCACTTCTTCCACTAGTGGACTAATTGAAGTGAAGAGATAATCAGTAACACCTTATTTCCTATTATCATAATTATCTGTATGAAATTTGACTTGTCACAGTGCTTATTTTGTAAGCCTAAAGAAATAAAGTTATTGAAAGCTGAAAACATGAAATGTGAAATTTATTTAATTACCTTCAATACAGTGCTTTAGTACTTATCCCATCAATAAAATTATATGATGCATTTAGGAAACACAAACCCTAAACGAACTTTAATTTTGCCTCGGCTGTTATCAGTTTTAAAATATTTGGTTATTCAACGTAATGAATGTGTAAAGTAATGCCTTATGTAGATATTTGTAATTTATGTACGTTTAGAGTCTCCTTAGTTTTGTATATTTGTAATGTTCCTTCTTACTGTTAAATCCCATACTTACGAGTTAATATCATTTTTGTTTGTTTTTATTTATAAAATGATCCGTGAAGTTGGCAAAAGTTTCCTCAAATCACCAAGAGGAATAAAATTGCCAAAACAAAAAAAACCGAAACTGAGACGGGAGTCATTTTGCCGCAGAGATTGTAGACGATCTCTTGTGGCCAGAATCCCTTTAAGCGTGCGTATCACTAAAAAGTCCACATAAAATGGGAATGTCATTACTATTTCATGAATTCTGTTGACTCGTTTTAGAATTCAGACAGGGAAGGCCCACTCCATCTCTTCCAGAATAGCACACAAACAGTGACGTGACGTGACGTCACTGTTGCCCTTTTGCAGGGTTAGGCGGTTCCAATTCTACATCCGCCCTTGTGCTAAAATCGGCCTATTGAATTGGCGGCGAGCACGCAAGTTGATACAAAGAAGGTGGATAGACCGTGGAAAATTCAAAGTGCAAGTAAAAAATGAAGCGAAAGATTATGGAAAGGAAATATTACATACGGAACTATTCATTGTTAGGCCGAACACGCAATTTGCCAGTTTTTTCATAGAACACGGTGTAGGTATACGCGTAGGTATGCCTACAGCCGGTTGTTCGCTGATCACTTTTTATTTAACTAAATCAAAAATCATAGGTCTCATGACACCATGCTAAAGTCGATTCGGCAAAATATAGGACTGTTTTCATTGATTGGTTGGTTATTCAGTTTAGATATCAGATTTCAATCTAATTATTTCTTTAGGCTTACAAAATAAGAACACTTGGACAAGTTGAATTTTGTACAATAAATTTTATTTAATAAGAAATAAGCTGTTATTAATTATCTCTTCACTTCAATTTTTTATCCCCTAGTGGAAGAAGCTACATATTATACGATAATCACTTATGTGACTAATACATGTTTTTTTTTTGCCTATCTAAATCTAAGCAGAATATGATTTAAAATGGTACATCTAAATACGCGGCGACGAACAACCGGTGCACAGTACAAATATCTTTTCAAAGAGCTCATTTTCCGACCCGCATTGCCGTATTTGGACACCTGGTGAGTAACAGTCCGTGCCCGTTTGGTTTTCTGACCAGAAATGGAGAGGGATGAATTTATTCAGCAATTTAAAATTCGGAACGAACCTAGAACGTCTTAGCTAATGATGCTCGTAGGTAATGAAGTGCGGCTTTTATTTGAGACCATCCATGGTGGAAAAACTGCACTGCCAATGCACCTGCACAATGGCAGGAAAAGACTATTTAATAATAATTCAGTCTGAAAATATGTCATAGCTCATAGTTTGTGCTTATTATTGTGTTGCACTATTATTGCGCTGTTCATACCTACGAAATCAAACCAAAACGATGAAAGGCTACAGAATATTTCATGAATGAGTGAGAAACCTTTAATAATTGTTTCAGGAACGCGAACAAGGCAAACAACAACGAAGAGCCAAAAGAGGAAGAGGAACTCGACAACCGGCCCAAACTCCTGCAGAGGGTAAGATTACGAAGTAAACAACTATAGTTATTTTGTTTGATGACTGGAAACAAACTTAGTTCTTGATGAATGTTCGCACGTTACGCCAACTTTAGGTTTTATTTATTCCTAGTTTGTTTACAAAAATTAGAGATATAGGTATTCATTAAATCATAAACTCTAGCGTTATTAACCGATGGAACTCGTTTTTCATGCCAAATGTAAGATACAGTCGTGCCAACGTAGCGAAATAATAAATATATGATAAAAAAATTGAATGAATTTGGAATTGCAATAAAAATGAAGTGAAAAATTCAAATAACAGCAAATAGCCAAGTTTTTGGTTTTCACATAAATTTTGAGGGTATGTGAAATAAGCGGATACAAAAGTTGTACATCTTTTTATTACCTTACTTTATTTACTACTTAATTTTTATCCATAGGACTTGTAGTTTTGCCGGAAATCGAGATACGTTTTACGTTTCAACCCTTAAAAACTCACCCCCTTCCACTTCCCGACCTCAGATCGCCTGTTATCTATTTTTTTTTATTTTTTTTTATATTCCCTTCCTTTACCAATGAATCAACCAATTTTTTTTACTTTTTACCATATTCAAAGGCTTTATTCATCTTAAAAAAGCCTACTATTGGTAATATTAAGAGTTTTCAGTTTTCAATTCAATAAAATTTTATTTTATGAAGGTGTTATTTACTAACAAAATTTCAAGACCATTTCAATAGTTTGAAACCAAATGAATTCACCTCAAACTATCCAATTCGCACGATCCCCACCTTCGACCCTCAGATTATGTAAATGATCTCGAAGAGAACAGCCCACGCACGCTCTATTGATGTATGCTTTGCAATCAACTGAGTCCACCCGAGTTCCAAGGATCAAAGTTTCCAAGCCCTAGCGGGTCTAAGAAGAGTGTGGGTGGGTTATTGATCTTCCTGTACCTAAATATACCTGGCTAATATTCAGGCCTGCAAAATAAACCGTGAGAGTTATCGAAAAGTCTAAAATGCAAGGAGTTACGTACTCGATATAAAAAAAAATCTGCATTCAAAAAACACGGAGAACTTTTTTAGTTTCTCCGGAAAGGTGAATCTATATCTATACTAATATTATAAAGAGGAAAAATTTGATTGTTTGTTTGTATGTTTGTTTGAATTGAATTGGCTCCGAAACTACTGGACTGATTTGAAAAATTATTTCACCATTAGAACCCTTATTTTTCCGTGATGAAATTGTATTGAATTTGGAATTGCAATTAAAATGAATCATAAAATCATAAAAATCATAAAATCATTTATTCACAGAAAGCATGTCAAATATTACAATGGTTATAATGTGTGACAGGTATCAATGCAATACTACCAGAAGTTATGGTCTGGTGTGTGAATATTAATACTACCTACTTACTACAAATTACTCTTTTGGAAACTAAATTAAAAATTTCTTGTTGCTTTAAAATTTAAATATTCGTCCACGCTATAAAAACAATGAGTCAGTAGCCATTTGTTAAGTCTATTTTTAAACAATGTCATTGGTAAGTGCTTAAATTCTATCGGTAAGTTATTATATATCTTTATTGCCATGCAAAACGAATTTCTGGCGAAAAGCTTCGAAAGGTGATTTGGCATATAAATCTTATCTTTATGTCTAGTTTGCCTAGATAAAACTTCTCCCTTAGTTTTGAAATACTGTGGGTATTGTCGAACAAATATGCAGATTTCCTTAATATACAAACAAGGCAAGGGAAGAACTTTAGTTTTTTTGAATAAGGGTTTACAGCTGTCTAGAAACCAGGCTCCGCAAACCGCACGCATACACTTTTTTTGGACCTTAAAGGCTCTGAGCACCTCCACCGAATTACCCCACAAAGGTAACCCGTAGAGTAACACAGATGAGACATAGCCGTGGTAGGCAGAAAGTGCTGCTTTTTGTGATACAGTTTTCCTTATTCTTTTCAAAGCAAAAACAAATCTATTGGTTCGACTGCAAACATAGTCTACATGCGCCTTCCAATTAAGATGTTTGTCAAGTTGAATACCTAAAAAAATACATGAATCTACACTTTCTACCTTATTTGACTGATATTTTATGTCCAAATGCACAGGTTTCATTTTGTAGTTTTTAAATTGTATCAGTTTAGTCTTGTCAATATTAATCATTAATTTATTACATTTTAACCAATTCGCTATGTCATTTATTGTATCATTTATTTCATTCTCGTACGAGTCAATACTATTACATTTAATTACTACTGTTGTGTCATCGGCAAACAGTAGACACTTATTATTAGTAACGTTTGGCAGATCGTTTATAAACAGTAAAAACAACAGGGGTCCCAGGATACTACCCTGGGGAACACCCCGATTATTTATTCGAAATTTAGATTGAAACCGTTTATTTACAATGATTTTATCGTTGTTTATATCAGAGACCAGTCTTCTGATTTCGGTGCATTGGCTGCGGTCTTGCAGATAGCTACAGAGCCAGTCGCAAGCTACACCTCTTATCCCATATGTTTCTAATTTGTTTAGGAGCATTGAATGGTCAATAAGGTCAAAAGCTTTACTAAGGTCTAGCATTAATGCCGACACTGACATTTTAGCATCAATACATTTCGTGACCTCTTGTACGAGATCAAAGCAAGCATGAAAGATTATTTAATCAATGTGGGCCACATCATTTAAGTGGAAAATTCAAATAACAGCAAATAGGCATAGAAGATTGTTAAAAATTAGGGTTCCGCATGAAAATTTATTTTTTTGTTTAATACCTGTGCGAAGCCGGGGCGGACCGCTAGTTATGTTATAATGTATATATTATTATATAATGTATGTATTATCATTACAATTGTTTTTTCAACGTTTGCGTACCTACTTTGGTCTGAATTGTTTGGGCTCTAACAACTTTGGGCACATAGCCGTCGTACATTTATATTATCGACTAAAGTACGAAATTAAAAATGTTTCTATTTATATTTTCGCAGTTAAATACTTTAGTCGATAATATACCTGAATGTACGACGGCTATGTGCCCAAAGTTGTTGGAGCCCAAACTAATCTGTACCTATATAGAAAACGACAAGAACATCCGAAACAACTCTGTAGATCACACAAATATTTGTCCCGAAGCAGGAATCGAACCGCAACCTACTGGTGGGACCATCGCCCAACGCGCCACAGAGGTCATGAGGAGCGAAGCTAATTTCCAAAGAAAACTATTACATATAGGGAAGGAAGGAAACAATTTATAGGGTCCATTTCACACACCCGATTAAAGAATTTTCCCTTTTCTATTGATACAGCTGTCTACTTCAGTGTAGGTAACGAGTAACAGAGTAGGTAAAAGTAGTAGGTAGTAAGGCTAACTGAGGCTTTAGCTGTCCATCTCGCGTAAATGTCTTACAAACCCTTTGCAAACATACCAAATATTTTCAAACTACTTCAACGAACGAGAAGATTCTCAATTCGAATTTGAATTTTTACTGTTACCTACGCTTTTTTTTATGATTGCGTACATACTTATAACACTTTTTTTATTCTTGCGTACCTACTTATATACTTATACTTTGGGATATACTGGATAGCCCAACTAGCACACAAATGGTATAAGAAGCTTTACAATAGCGGTACAGATAGGTACCTAAATATTTTAAAATATATGTATAAAACAACCTTCGCAGTCTAGCAAGAAAAACCGGTTTTGTAACATTCTCAAAATAATATTGGCTCCCTTCGCCTACTCCCGTTTCCGCCCACATCATCTATATTTGGCATCTACTCTGCAGAACAAAAGTCGAACCATTATAAGATATAGCGACGTTGAAGGCTCGGGAACCTTGACCCGTTTATATCCGTGTTCGCAACCTTCAAGGGACGTCAGATCCCTTCCCTAATTGCCAGGGCCCTTGAGCTTTGTGCGGAATCTAATAAGGTTCCTTTTCCTTTTAAGTCTTTGTTGGAATTGTCTCACCGGTAATTTGTTTACGAAAGTCTTTTAATTTACAGGTTCATTACGTAAGGCTGTGGTGACCTTTCAGGGGTGCTGGTTAGATCAAACAAAGAGCAAACTTAATTAGTTTTTTATCGCGCCTCATATAACAAATTTACCACCCTTAATTATTATTGATCAAAGCTACGTTAGTTCTAGTTATAATGTGTCAAAGCACCAATATGTTCAGTAAAGTAAAAACAATCAATTCGTACTTTCGTAGAAAATTTTCACAATTAGATAACAGAGATACCTAGGTACTTATAAAGGTATCATTAACATTTATTAAATAGATACTTACAGGAAATGCAACGAGGTAATCCTTTTAGAAAGAAAAAAACCCAGGTCACCGCGGATCAAAGCAAAGGAATATACTAACACAAACTTAAACAGACTTTCAAAACTATACCTAAATCTAGAGCGTAAATCCTTTATTAACAAAGACATACAGTAAATTATTATTTATTGCTTGATTAACATTTGTAGGCACAATGGTGTTTTAGTCTATATTATTATTCAATGAATAATTAATAATTCTCATTAGGGGAGGCCTATGTCCAGCAGTGGACTATTATAGGCTGGTGATGATGATGATGATGATGATGATTCAATGTATTTCTACTGTTAAGTGTGCAATGTTCGATTAACAATATAAAGAATTTAATAAGAATGAAATATTTATAATTAATTATTTATTAAGAATTTATTTTTTAAAATATATTTATATCATAAAGATTAAAATTAAAGATTGAGACACATAACATTGAAAAATAAAATAAATTGTTAAAATACTAAACTAGCTGAATTTCTGAACTAGCTTTCAACAATCATAGATTCAGAGGACATTTGAATTGAATAATAGCATTTTAAAACAACAATCAATCGTTTAAACACTGTTTTTTAAATTTTCACAATATCTCACGTTTCTCACTAACAAGTGAGATGTCAAGTCAAGCTCTCCCCTAATGAGGGCGCACTCTACTCACCCTCACACTTGCCAGTTGACACGCTTTAGAACTCCCCATTGTAGTTTAGAAATATGGAGTATATTATACTCATGAATGATGTACATTATATTGTATTTAATTTAAATAGTGAAAAATGGCAGCAATAATAGCCAGCTGCACGACATGGATCTCTTACTAATTGTAAGACTTAATTTTTCTAAATAAATAACAAAACATGTCATAGGCCCTTTAGATTTTCTCACATTATTTAGGTGTAGGTAATGGACGAAAATTAACAATCTTAACTATTATTTATAAATTATTTTGGATTCTGTTAAATACCCGTGCGAAGCCGGGGTGTAACATAATAATCTTATGTGTAACAAAAATAGTAGAATGAGTTTATTTTGTGTTACGTACAGTATCTTTGCAAATGACTCTCATTTCAAACAAAGGTGACATTAGTTCTAAAGTAGGTGACAACTTAAATCTGATTGCGGAAAACAAAATTCGATAAATACCTACCTACCTACGATTTTGGTTACCTACTCAGAAAGTAAAGTTAAGCAAATAACCAAACTTTCCCATTAAATAACATGATTAGCGAGATTTACCTATTAGTTTGGATCAGGATTTCCGGGAAAACGTTATTTTCGTGGTCCCGAAAACGTGAGGAGATAGCTAATAATTTCGGGATGAACCATGGGATTGGTTGACCCTGCCAGAGATTGCAGACCTTAATTTAAAACGGTACATTTTACCCTTGAGATGAAATCAGACGTGTTAGGATTACAAGATGTCCTGAATATAAATGACACACTTAATGCACCTACTATATATTGGTGGCAATACTTAGGCGAAGCCAGTGAGGTGTAAGTACTCATCATCATCATCATCATCACCAGCCTATAATAGTCCACTGCTGGACATAGGCCTCCCCTAATGAGCGCCAAAGATGGCACTAAGTACTCGTACTACGCTAGTAATAGTACTTCAATGGGCCAAACGTTGTATCTCGAATATAAACGTTGAGATTCTCGACGTTTATATTTTCATGGTTTGGGGACCAGTTAAAATAAACCCTGTTCAATAGGCGCAGTGGCGCAGTCCTTTACGTTTGTTCTCGCTTCTGGCCTAACTACTAGCACAATCAATATGACAATGTTGAGGACGAGTGTCAAACTGACATCTCAAATAAATAACACAATATTTTAATTTTTATGCCATAGCTGTCATTGCGGCTACGACTATGACTCAGACGTGTTTATAACAATCGATTGATAAGATTTCGGATATACTCGTCAAAGTCTACTCGCTTGTAATAATGAGTAACCATTGGTTTGAGGGGTTTTCGATTTGCATTTAGAATAATACTTTTTCTTTATTATCGAAAACCGCTCAGTGTATTAATAATCTTCTATGTGGTTAGCGATCATAGCGTCATTTGACCATTTATTTAAAAAGTTCAATTTGGCCCTTGATTTCACCATTATCGGTCGAATGATTTGACAGCTTTAGGAATGAAACAACGTAGTGGTTTTATTCTCATTTAAATGAAGAAAAAAAAATTACACCGCAACCGACGACCACAATGCACACTAGAACTAGAATCTAGGTTCTCTTAGGTATTCCAGGCGCATCCTGGCGTAGGTACTTTACGTGTTTGCCGGTTCCACAGAATTTACCGCCTTTGCGCGGAATTCCCTGGAAGTTTACCAAGATTACTGGAGTTCCAGTCGATGTGTCATTGTCTAGAACTTTGTCCTAGGAAGTTAGATTAGATAAGGTACCTGGGCGAGACTGTTTAGAACCTAGAACACGAGGGAAGTTTTGAAACAAAAGAAAACTTTGTGCAGGCTAGTCAATAAATGTTTATTACTTTGCACCCTTGACTTGGACTTGCTTTTGAAAATATCTACTTGGTAACAAACAATAACAATTACATTAACAAAGTCGTGTTTTTTAGGCAACCCTACCACCCACAACACCTCAGGACAAATACTATATACCTAATGAACAGTGATCGGAATTAGGTGAGCTAAAATACCTAAAGTTCAAAGAACAGAGGCAAGGCAAAAAAAAATGGAGACTTCCTTACTACAATAATTTTATTGGACCCAATTGGGACGAAATTGAATAATTGTCGCAGTTAGTAAGTATATTTAATATTAACGTTTATAAAATATTACGAACGAATTCAAATCATTTTTAACCATCCAACCCAACCAACCATCTTTTTAACAAACTGCAAAAAGTTTCATATTTTCTAGATGCATCGATCTAGATGCATTAAGAGATATTCGTGAGAATTTAGAAAAAGAATCGGAGAATGAAAATGAATCTTTGTCATACTATAAATATGTACCTATAACTTCAGTAGATGTTGAAAGGTCCTTCTCTACCTATAAATGGATCTTAACCCTTCGTATCACCGTGGGACAGTACTGGCACATACCTAGTATTGACGCATAAAATCTTAAGCAAACGACTATTTCCATTTTTAAATACAGTGCCCGCTCCGGAACATATCGCGCTTCAATATTTATTACCAGTCAAACTCCAGAGATGGCGCTTTTTCGTCACAAAAGATGTTGATTCGCACTTTTCGCGGGTTGTCGATCTTCATTTGTTTACAAATTTTGAAAATCGATGAAAAGTGTTTATATTGCGAAAAACTGTAAGTTTATTGTATGAATATACTAGGTAAGTGTATGTTTATTGCTATTTATTGTGGTTTTAGCATAAATTTCAGTCATTTTGGAAAATATTTGACGTTTTATGTTTGTGCCCGTTCTGGTACATTGCGTAACTAAGTGTATCTAGTTCCATACATTGACCATTTTTATTTTCTTGTGACAGAATGACGAACAGATGTCTAGGAGAAGAGGGAATTGAGCAGTTATTTTATGATTACGCAGAGAGCGAAGACGAATTTGATGGCGACGACGACAGCATCGCGGATCCTGATTTTATTCCGGATATACAGGTACCTATGGAAGTCGAGAATTTGGAAGAAGTTGATGGTGTGGATATTGATACCATCATTGAAAACATCGAGAATTTTAGCGGTACTTCTCAATTATCAGCTCCTTCTGAAACTCTACCTCAACCAGGACCATCATCTGGACCTGAAACATCAGGATGCAGGCAACCCAGGCAGAAATTGAATCTTCTTTGGAGAAAAAAAACCTTGAGCTAAATGAGCAGCAGCTCTGCTCTACAGATGGTGAAGACTTATCTGCAGAGTTTCTAGAAATTGATAGTCCGGCACAGTTCTTTTTTCAAAATCTTTCCCAAAGATCTTTTAGCAGAAATTGCCAGACAGACGAATCTTTACATCGTGCACAAAGATTTCGTATCTTTGTGCACGTCGTTAGTAGTTTAGGGTTACAAAAACTGATATCCAGCAATTTATTGGTCTGGTTTACATCATGTCGCTGGTAAATCTTCCAAGAGTAATAAAACAATGGAGTAGTGGCTTGGCAACATCTCATCTGATTGCAAACTACCCATCGAAAAAGAAATCTACAAAAAAGAACGTGGCTATTCAGTCGAGCCTCAGTTGAAGGAACCGAGATATCCAAAGTGGCATGGAAGGATAACAAGATCATCACACTTGCGTCACAGTTTTGTGGGTGAGTTATCTAATACACAGGTGTCTAGATACGAAAAGAACCACAAGAGGTATGTGAGCATTGATAGAACTAACATAGTCGGAGAATTCAACCCATATGGGCGGTGTCGACCTCATTGACAGTATAATGGGTAAATCTAAAGTAAAACTACGAAGTAAGATATGTCAGGTTCCATTTTTTGGACCTCGCCATGGTCCAGCTCAATTCGTACCTCCGGCAGCAGTGCTCCAGGACCCGGTTGGTCACTGGCCAGTTTGGGTCGAAAAAGTAATTCGTTGCAAGCTTCCTAAATGCTCTGGCAAATCACAGACTATTTGTGAAAAGTGAGGGGTTGTTTTATTATGCAACAACAAACAAAATAATTGTTGAAGTACGGAATGCTTTGAAAAGCATTCCATACTTCATAGAGGAACACATTACGGCAATGTTCCCGTTATGGCACACTCCCTTTTTTTTATTTTGTGAGGTAAATAAATGATATTTTTGAAAATTAAAAAATATGTGTTTGTTTTCTCCCCAAATGCTACCACAAAAGCCACGTTTTATTGAAAAACATGTTATTGAGTTATAAAGGGTTAAGTACAAAAAGAAATCGTTTAAAGATTGAAAATATGGAAAAACTCATGATAATGTATTTTAATACTTCAGACGAAAATACATCTGATGATGACAAAGAAAACTCCATTCCTGATGGCGATGAAACATTTAGTTATTCAGATTAGCTATTCAGACTGACTAATTTCTACATCAACTGAAATAATATTCTTCTGTGTCTATAACATTTGGTTACTTTCATAATTTTTACGTTGATATCCATTATGGAATGAATAAATGGTGTGAAAACTATAAATTTTTTTTAACCTTTACCTACATTGTTAGTCACACTAATATTATAAATGTGAAAGTTTGGATTGATGATTGTTACTTCTGGAACGAAAAAATAAACGGACGAAAAATTGGGACGAAAAAATATTTAGTCCTAAGGCGTCTCCATTTGGTCTCTGTTATTTTTCGAGGTTTAGGTATTTTAGCTCACCCAATTCCGATCACTGCTAATGAATTTTAATCGCTCCGATAAAATCTTTCTCCGTTAACCAGATTATTCCTTTAGCAAAAATAATTTTAAAGGTGTTATGTAAAAAATACTGTTAAAAAGCAATAACAACCAAATGACTAAACAACTTAACCTGCTAACATAAAAACGTTATGTTACGCATTACAATAAACGAAATACTTCCAAGGTCTATAAAACCTTATACTTAATCATTTACTAAGATCGAGGCTTTAGTAAACAATAGGCTCAAATAAACCTATTGTAGTCGTAATAGAGTGGCAATTGCAGCACAAACTCCAATTAACGCCTTACCCCGGGCTAAACCAACCACTTCCCCGCGCGTGAGGCATTTAGGATTACACGAACCGACCGACTTAGTATAAGTAAATTAAAGTCAGAAAAAATATTATTATATTATTGTTAATTGCTCCGCACGATGCTACACGTCTTCTGTAGCACCTCACTCTGTAGAACTGTTAAACAATGCGCAGAGCGTTGCTATTATATGAGTACATCTGTCGTAGCTGTACTATGACCTGTAGATTTGCTACGCAGTGCGCTACGCGATGTTTTATAACTTCTGTAGCAGTGCTACGACAGTTAGAATTGTTATTCAGTGCGTAGCACGAAGCTACAAAACTTCTGTAGCAGTGCTACGACAGTTAGAATTGTTATTCAGTGCGTAGCACGATGCTACAAAACTTCTGTAACAGTGCTACGACATGTCGTAGCACTGTTACACAGTCAACTGTCACGACAGTTAGAATTGTTATTAAGTGCGTAGCACGATGCTACAAAACTTCTGTAGCAGTGCTACGACAGTTAGAATTGTTATTCAGTGCGTAGCATGATGCTACAAAACTTCTGAAGCAGTGCTACGACAGTTACAATTGTTATTCAGTGCGTAGCACGATGCTACAAAACTTCTGTAGCAGTGCTACGACAGCTAGAATTGTTATTCAGTGCGTAGCACGATGCTACAAAACTTTTGTAGCAGTGCTACGACAGTTAGAATTGTTATTAAGTGCGTAGCATGATGCTACAAAACTTCTGTAGCAGTGCTACGACAGTTAGAATTATTATTAAGTGCGTAGCACGATGCTACAAAACTTCTTTAGCAGTGCAACGACAGTTAGAATTGTTATTCAGTGCGTAGCACGATGCTACAAAAATTCTGTAGCAGTGCTACGACAGTTAGAATTGTTATTCAGTGAAAACATCTATGGCTGTAGCTATGATCTGCAGCGTAATGCTTCATAATTTATTTAGTAGTATTACGACCTGTAGAATTTCTACACAGTGCGTAGAAATAGCAACTCTACTCGTCGTAGAACTGATACGAAATTTCTACATCTCGTCGTTATCAACTGTTGTGTACGGGAGACGAGTGAAAGGCTCGGTAGCTTGAGTCACACTAGTTTATTCTAAATCAACGGCGTGTGGACGCAGCCACACAACATCCCTCCCTCATTTGACAAAAATCTACAAAAATGGGTGATAATCAACCCTAGGTAAATTACGCAACGATCGAGTGGTAGATCTAGAGGATAGCTGAGGCGGCGTCGGCGGCGGCGGCGGCGGCGGCGGCGGCGGCGTCGGCGTCGGAACGTCGTCGGTGGGCGGTGACATTACTGACAACCTCCTCCCCCCACTGCGTTGCGGCGAGCCTGGAGCGCTGGACTCCAGTTCTAAGTCTAGCTCCAGATTAGGTCTTAGTACTACATCTTTGTTGCCTTTGTACAATATCACTTGATTTTTGTGCTTCTTTATCACTTGAGAAGACAAACAGTCTTTTAGTAGGTATAAAATTTTTCCTAAATTCCTAATAATAGTTCCCCGACACCAATTAAAATTGTCCTTATTTCTATATTTTTTATAGAGTACTTCATCTCCAGACATAAATGTTTGTGTATTTTTACCACCGTAGGTTTTACTCTGCAAGCACTGGTTATGTTTCACATTAGTTAACACGGACCTGGGTGTGGCAGATGATGATGATGATTCATTTGGTTGTAACAAATCGAGACGTGATCGCAGTTTGTGTCCGAAGACAAGTTGTGCCGGCGAGAACCCAGTCACAGAATGTATCGAATTTCTATAGTCGAAAAGGTATTTTAACAGTTTGAGCTTAGCCTCTTTACGCGATTGTGATGATAAAATACTTGTTTTTATGCCTTTTTTGACAATTTTAACGTAACTTTCAGCCTGTCCATTACTTGCAGCATTATAAGCGGCCGACGTTAAATGCGATATTCCATTAAGTGCACAAAATTGCTTAAACTCATAAGAAGTGAATGCCGAGCCGTTATCACTCACTATTGTATGTGGTAAACCAAAAGTAGACATGTACCCGTACAGCTTTTCAACAACAGCACCCGACGTAGTGTTATTTGTCATGTCGTACACTTCTACCCATTTAGAATAGGCATCTACGACTACCAAATACGTTACTCCATTGATAGGTCCTAAAAAGTCGATATGAATCCTATAGAATGATTTGGGGGGGTAAGGCCAGGGCTGCAGCGGGGCGCGCGGGGGTGCGGGGCGCACCTGCATGCACACGTCGCATGCGCTGATAAGCGCCTCGAGCGCTTCGTCCACTCCCGGAAACCAGAACCGGGATCGTGCTTCCGCCTTACTTTTCACTATACCTAAGTGAGAGGAATGTAATTCAAATAATATAAGTGATTGCAAACTTTCCGGTATGATTATTTTATGCCCTCTCATTATGCATCCGTTTTCATACGATAACTGGTTTCGGCATAAAAAATACGGTCTAAGATTTAGATCAGTAACATTTTTCGGCCAACCGTTTAAAATAAAGTCTATAACCTTACATAAGGTAAAATCTTGATGAATTTCTTTTTTTAGAATGCTTAAGGTTACGGGTAAATTACCTTCTACGACGAAATTTACATAAGTGGCTTTGTCTACGGGAATTTCGTCATAATTATTGAGAGGTCCGCCGCTCACCGCGACTCCTGCGCACTGAGGGCGCGCTCCCCCCGCGCCCGCGCCCTCCCCGCATTCACTCTCTGTAGGAAGGCTGGCCCGCGATAAGAAATCTGCGCTATTATCTGCACTCTTTACAAATTCAATTACATAGTTATAAGCGCCTAGAAATATTGCATACCTCTGTAACCTGTTAGCAGATACCTCGGGGATCCCTTTATGGGGTCCAAAAATTGAAATGAGAGGCTTATGATCGGTTCTTAATAAAAATGGAACCGACACTCCATAAAGGTACTGATGAAAGCGACGAACTCCAAAAATAATAGCTGTAGCCTCTTTTTGAATCTGCGAGTATCGCTTTTCGGCGGCGTTCAAAGTTCGTGAAGCGAATGATATTGGACGTTCCAGGCCGTCGGAATGAACCTGTGATAATATCGCTCCTAATCCATTAGGTGAGGCGTCAACCGTCAAAATAAGCTTCGCATTTGGATTAAAATGTGTTAAAACTCGATCGGATGCTATAATATTTTTAATTTCTAAAAATGCTTTGTTTTGTTCGGGACCCCAACTCCATTTGGTTCCTTTTTTTAATAAATCATATAATGGGCTTAAAATACTAGACGCGTTAGGAACAAAATTCCTATAATAATTTACAAGACCCAAAAATGATTGTAATTTACCTATATCTGTGGGTACTGGTGCCTCAACCATGGCTTTAACTTTGTCAGTACTTTTCCTAAGGCCATTTCTATCTATCACGTACCCTAAATAATTTATCTCATCTTTAAAAAATTCACATTTCTCTTTTTTTAGTGTTAAACCTGCATCTTGGAGGCGTTGCAAGACGGCTTGCAGGCGCTCCATATGCTGGGCGGGGTTGGGTGCGGTGATCAACACATCATCAATTAGACATAACACCCCGTCCATGCCTGCTAATAAGTTTTCCATGGTGCGTTGAAAAATCGCAGCCCCACAAGCTATACCAAATATTAAACGCGTGAAAGTGTATAATCCGCGATGGGTATTTACACACACATATTTTTGTGAATCTTCGTCGAGTACTAACTGCGAATAAGCCATGGATAGATCAAGTTTCGAAAATTGCTGGCCTCCATGAAGTTTAGAAAACAATTCCCGTACTGTGGGCAGTGGGTATTGTTCGACCACCAGCTGTTTATTAATTGATACTGAGTAATCTGCACATATTCTTACGGACCCATCTCGTTTGAGTACGGGAACAATAGGTGATGCGTAATCAGAATGCTCAACCGGTTTTAATATGCCTAGATCAACCAGCCTATCGATCTCCTTATCTACTTTCGGTCGTAATGCAAATGCCATGGGTCTAGCTTTAAAAAATATCGGTTTCGAATTATCTTTGAACTGTAACTTGACTGTGTATTTATTAAATGTACCTAACTTGTCTGAAAAAACCTCAGGGTACTGTTGTTGCAGCTGCAACGCTATACTATCTCTATTTTCAGTGACAAAATTACAAGGGGTGAGCTGTAAATTAAAAAGACATAAAAAATCTCGACCTAAGAGTGGTGGCCCGCCGTTTCGTATGACGTGCACTTTCACTACATGAGTTTTTTGCATATACGATAAAGGCATTCTTGCTATCCCGAGGCATTCCATACTACTACCTACGTATGTATACAATGGGCTTTGAATGGCGGTAAGCTGCACACTGCTAAAATATTTTTTATAAGTGGCTTCTGAAATTACCGTTACACACTCTCCACTATCAATTTCGAAACACAATTGTACCCCGTTCAAAGTTACAGTTTCTGTCATGGGTTCTCCGCGCTTAGTTCGAATACTGTGAATACGCTTACCATCATCATCTTCATCATCCTCACCCACATCCGTGCCTGCCATGTAATTCACTTTATTACACATCCTGCGTAGATGTCCCTTAGTATTACATTTATTACACGTGAAATTCGCGAATTTGCACTCTGACGATTTATGATTTGTACGACCGCAAACACAACACTTTTCTTTCTTCGCGGCCGCGGCATTTGCACCTTTCGCGGAACCTTTCTTCATCTGGAACAACTGATCGTGCGTGTGTGCGCCGGCGGCGGCGGCGGCGGGCGCCGCTGGGCCGGCGCTGGAAGCGCGCGCGCATCGCACGCTCTCACCAACTCAACCGCTTTCGCCAGCGTCAGCTCCGTCAAATTTTGAGCGAAGAGCTTCTCCCTTTCTGGGCCGGATGCTATTCCCATGACAAATCGATCTCGTAATGCTTCCTCGACGTCGTTGAACCCGCAGTACGCAGTGAGCCCGCGTAACCTCGCGGCCCATTGGTGATGTGTCTCACCCGCCAGCTGCACAGCTGAATAAAAGTTGTAGCGCTCGGTGAATCCACAGCGTTTCGGTGTGAAGTGTTGATCGATCGCTTCAATAATCGTCTCATAGGGCACTTCTTGAACCTCTTTTGGTAGCAATAAATCGGCCACGAGTTTGTAGGTTATGTCGGAGAGTGCGCTCAGCAATATTGCTCGTTTCTTCACTCTGGTCCCATCAGTGCTTCCGGTTACATCGTTCGCAATAAACCATTGCGTCAACCGGCTTTTGAATGTACTCCAATTTTGCAAATTATGGTCAAAACTGGACAAAATTCCGAAATGAGCCATTATTTTTCCCGAGTGGCGGGTAGCTCGCCTGCGCCAATGTTGTGTACGGGAGACGAGTGAAAGGCTCGGTAGCTTGAGTCACACTCGTTTATTCTAAATCAACGGCGTGTGGACGCAGCCACACAACACACAACTCTACTCGTCGTAGAACTGATACGAAATTTCTACATCTCGTCGTTATCAACAATGCACCCGTTCCGTCTCCGTCTCACTATCCCTAAAGGCCCCTTCTCACTCTCCCACAGTCAGTGGCTAAGGGTCGCGTGCCGCCGCCGCCGGCCGGAGCCAATTCATTTAGTCACGAACTGCATTCGCTACTTCAAGTCACGCCGAGCATGGAATGCCACTTTTTATATTACTATCCTTATCGGATTCAGTTATTGAGTAACTTGAAAGCATTTTGAAAGCTCATTTTGTTTAAGCTAGTTTTCATATTGGATATATTTTATTAACTCACTCAGAGTTATAAGTAAATTGGTAGGTAAATAAATAAATAATGCTGGACAAGGACACCCATACAGCATCAATTAGCCCCAAGCAGAACTTATGTTATGGGTTCTAGATGAGTGATGTATTACATAGATACACTATTTTTTATAAACACAGAAAATACCTGAACAAATATTTGCAATATTGTTCAAACATTTGTCAAGGCAGGAAGCAAACAGCAACAAGGTCCGCCGCGTTACATCGACCGACACCTAATACATTTTCTACAATGGATTGTTTTGCATTTTCTATAAAAAAATGTGGTTCATTAGCACTATAGATATAATCTAATTGAGACGTTTAAAAAAGGGTGTAAAATAATTTTGTACCATTTATAACCAATACAATTACAAAAGTATAGCGAATCCGTATTTCTATTCCGACTAGGATTTCTAATAGAGTATTCTTTGAATGCAAATACTAAACGGACAAAATAAAGGTATTCTCCAATATTGATCCGCGATTGGAACCTCTTTTTAAGCATTAAAATAATACTTGCAAGTCTTGTATTAAGAGCAGCAAGGCTCTTCTTTTAAAAGCAGTTACTCGTAGTTAGGTACAAAAAACAATTCACATAAGTACCCACCTAAGCAGAATCTAGTACCTATAGGTACCTAGAAAAAATGTGAAATAATAATAAAATATCTAGGTATATAGAAAAAAATTACACCTTTGCATTCGATCGAAGTATTCGCCATTCCATTAGTATAATCTGCAACTTTATAAGCAGTCCTAACCGCAGACTTCAGTACATATACTGGAAGGCAATATTCAATTCCGCGCGGCACAGCTTCGAGTTATGTCTTGGAGCTCTGCCAAACGAGCGCTGCAGAACCACTGGACCTAGGTATACCTTCTGTGTAGGTAATATTAGGTTTAGAAACATTGTATAAAAATTAGGTTTGTAGGTTCGTAGGTACTAGACATTTTCATGTCGTATGATACTGATGTTCTCTTTACCTCTGACTTGTCATCTATATCTGCTGTACACTGAGAATTTATATCAGTGTGATGGCAAATGGATGACCATTGGAGCCCTCAAATTGGGTGGTTTGGGTAACCTTACTTAGCTTGACATTTATTTAGAAATAAATAAGTTTTAGGACAGAATACAATTGTTTATCTGTATTAATCTTGACTGAACTAAATAGTAACGCACCCCGGTCCATATAGACCTTTTGAGATCACCAGAGTCCTTGAGACTAGCCACGTCCAGACACCGCAAGTAAACCCACGGGCGATCGCCAGAGTACTTAATATAGGTAGAGACCGTCGGTAAGGTAAGGCAATGTTTTGTGAAGACAAAATATTGCCTGTAATAACCACCCCTACGGGAAGCACGTCCAGGTACATTATGTATACCTACACCTGAATAACGTAGATAAAACCTGGGCTGTAAATTACGATGAGTAAGGAAACCTAACTTTATTCTGCGCTTGGGTTCGTTGGGGGTGCCACGATGAACCGATTGCGAAACAACGGATTGTATTTTAACTACAAGGGTATCGTCGTAGAAAATCCTCGAATGTAGAGTTTTAGATCTTCAAAATAATAAACTTGGGGAGTGCGCGCGGTGCTTTTTGCCTCTCGTCTTCTGCAAATAGCAATATGGTTTGAAACTTGATACTTTCTATACGTGCGTCCCTCCATCTCAGTCGTTTCTTTCTAAGATAAAATACAAAACGTACGTTTTGAAGTGTATGAGTAAGTGAATGAAGTGATGATAATTTGATGGGGTTTAAAATCAAT
>CAWVOY010000229.1:0-12763 GCA_963931895.1 Eupithecia pulchellata | reverse complement strand
GGTTGTTTAGCTTTATGACCAACTAGATTTCGTTATTGATTGTAAACTTCAAAAGCAATTTTTATGTAATAAATTGATCGTTGGTTTCAGAACGACCCGCCAGAAAATTATACTCGAAGCAGCGATCGCTAAAGCCGGACCGTCTAAAGCCAAAACTCCACAAAAGTCGGCCAAGATTAGCCCTAAGGCCTCCACATCGAAAGCGAGGTCGCCGGCCTCGCCCAAGGCCGCTCCCCGCCCGAAGGCATCTCCAGAAAAAGTTCAGACTCCGCCGAAGCGCGCCACCAGAAATAGAAAAAATACCACCGCTGTGAACAAGAGCAAGAAAGGAAGGGCCTCTCTGGTCATCAGCAAGAAAGCTCCCGTCATGAGCCCCCAGGCGGCCCCCAGCCCGCCGCCGCCGCGCCGCGCCGCTGCACGGACCCAGGACCGGACGCCGCCGCTTCCGGCCAGGAGGACCAGAGTCGCCAAGTCCAGGGCTGCCGTCGTCCTTCCTAAACTATCCCCGAAACTCGTACCACAAGCCGACAAGAACACCTCTCGAGCTGATAATAAACCGAAAAGAACTCGCAAAAACCTCGTTGTTCACTTCGAATCTCCTAAGAAATCTCAAGCGAAGACGCGCGCCATGAATAATGACTCCAAAGACAAAGAGAACAAGACTACTAATGTTTCAACGGATAAACCTAAGCGAGGTCGCAAGCCCGTCGCTGTGGAGGTGGAGCCGCCTGCGACTCGGCGCGCCCGCGGGACGGACGCCAGCGCGCAGGTTGTGAAAACGAGAGGCAAGACGGTCACGAAAACTGACCAACCCGAAGTAAAGCAACCTAAAGGACGTGGCAAGAAGGTCCCAACCGTGGATCCGCCGACCGCGCGCCGCGGGCGGAATAAAGCAGAGAACGTCAGCGTAGAACCGCAACCTAAATCTAGAGGGAAGAAAGCCGAACCTCCTTTAGAAAAAGTACCCAAAACGCGCGGGAAGAAGATTGAACAACAGACGATCGCGGAACCCGAGCCCGTTGCCCGCGGACGCAGAGCCAAGGTGGTCAAAGAAGACATCAACACGGTTGTTCCAGCTCCTTCGCTACTGGAAAACCGACGCAAGCGGAAAACTGTACCGCAGGAAGAAGTACCCGCAAAAGTAGCTAAAACTGTGACCCGGAGAGGCAGGAAAGAACCGGAACCAGTGCTAGATACGGGCGACAAGAAACCGGCCGCCAAGCCGAGAGCAACCAAAGAGAACGCAACAGATGACACCCAACAAGGAAGCAAAACTAGAGGCAAGAAGGTTGAGGCCGAAAAACCTGAGCCTGCCAAAGCTACAAGAGGAAGAAAGGTCAGTTTTCATAAAAAATACTTATTTTTTAAATTTAAATCATATTGAAATGAAATACATATTCTGATAGTCGATTGACCTACAATTAAAAACACTTTCTAACTTTAGGTGGCGGAACCCAAAGAAAATCCCGTAGCAGAGAAGCGGAAAAGGAAAACTCGTGCAGAAGCATCACCAGTTAAAGGTAAGAATACTTCCAACACGTGAACTTTACGGCAGTATATTTTTTGTAGGTGTATAAAAATAAAAAAAAACCTTGCTTTTGTGTTTTCAGATAAAAAGCCTCCGAGCGTCGCCAAGAAAGCGCGCCAAGCTGAGGCAGGCGGCAGGAAGCGCGCCCAGACAGCAGGTTATATTTGTATTTATTGACTAGCGGTCCGTCCCGGCTTCGCACGGGTACTTAACAAACAATTAAGTTTTCATGCGGATTCCTTACTTTTTTCGAAATATTCTATAGCTTATGTTCATCACGGAAAATTTAGGATTCTAATGGTGAAAGAATTTTTCAAATCGGTCCAGTAGTTTCGGAGCCTTTTCTATTCAAACAAAGTAACAATCAAATCTTTCCTCTTTATGATATTAGTATAGAAAACACATTTATTCTTACAGGATATGACCTAATACAATAGTAGTCTACATTAAATATATAAAATAGGCAAATAACCAAAATAGAAATAATAGCTACAATACAAAGGTCAACAAGCATAATAAACATTTATTGATACACATGTCTTCTAGCAAAATAATTCACGTATTACACAAAAATAGGTTGGGGAAAAAGTTTTTTTGCATTATAATATGTATGTAATAAAATCTCTGGCTATACTATTTGTATCAACAATAGATCTTGGCTGTCACATCGCAATCGTAGTACCCCTCAGTAGAATGGGATGCTATGCATCCCGCATAGCATCCTATTCCAAAAGAGAACATGAACTGTCTGAACCTTTTAAAAGCATGTACCTCTATACCTATAGTGTAGGTACTCTTACAAAATAGTGAATGATGTCGTTTTGTTGCAGAAGCCGGAGCGAGCGGGCGCAGCAGCCGCCGGCGGTAGCGCCGCGGCGCACATATCAGTACAAAATGCTACGGTGAACTTTTTATTACTTCTTTATACTTCGATCAGATATTTGACACCACTTTAAATTCATTTAAATAACACTCATGGCTAGTCTCACAGACACGAGCCGTGTGTGCAGGACTTTGTGTACAATGCTTATTTATTTATTTATTCACATTGTTGTCAGACTTACAGTAAACACAAAGCGTCAGTTATTGCATTGTACACATTAGTCCTGCACACAAATAACAAAGAAGAACAAATAATATAATACCACAGGTGCTAGCGTATCCGCTTTATTTCCTCACCCACGTGTGTCTCATTATTATCATCATGAGCTCGAACGTTTTTAGCATAAAATCAAATATCAACAACATCTTATCATTTCTAAAGTGTACAATCAATGATCTGAATATCAGAGTGGTAGGGGGATAGTTTTCTGAACGTGATTTTTATTGTTGCAGATTAGATGCATCAGGAACATTTTGTGAATATGTTTACAACAACACGGTACGTCGTGCGCAATATTTTAATGTCTCGTGTTAAATCTAGTTCTAGAGCTGTGCTCAAATGTGTTGCAAGGTTCGCATGATCCCAACGCACCGGTACCAGTCCACCCGATGATTGCACGGAGTGGTCGAGCGCTCCTTGTGGCTGAGTGATTGATGTTTCCGAGACAATATTTATGTAGACATTTAGCGTAATCATGATGCGATTCGATCGCGAATATCCATCTCCCGCCGATCTGGGGTTCAATGATAACTCAATGTATAACTCAAATAAATTTATTCTAAGTTTTCTGAAGGAACCTTAAGTACAACTTATAGCTTCTAAATATTAGTTTATTTAACTTTTAGATTATTTTAGATAGCTTGTGTGTTACGTCGTATGTTACGTACAGGCGCGGACATATTGACATATTGGCGTTGACTATATTCGGATAGTACTGACCCATTTTATTTCTAAACGACAATGCAAATTTTATTGTTTCCTATACTGACTATACTACTGCTGTACTTTACTCAACATATTATTTCCCTACCTCCTTATTCATAATATTCAACTTAAAACAGTTGCTAATCAACGGTGTTATGATGACAATGACAGAAGACAGGAGTGAGAGATAGCAATGCTTTAGGTTACACCAGGGGTGCTCAGACTTATAGTGTCGGTCTACCAAAAAAAATTTTGAAAGCAAGAGATCGACTAAGCTATATGTAGGTAGAAACAAATTTTATTTTCGAAATATCGTTTTACTGCACTTTAAGAGACGACGTTGTAAGCTTCGGGCACGTATGGAATAACGACGACCACTGTGGCGCGGTGGGCGAAAGTCCGCCTGCGACGCAGGAGGTTGCGGGTTCGATTCCCGCCTCTGGACAAATATTTGTACGATCTGCAAATATTTGTTCGTTTTACTTTTTACTTTTCTTCGACGCACTCATTTTATATCAAAAATACTGAGAACAACGCAAACAAAGAGAATAAAAACACTCCGTTCTAAACGCAAACTTCATCTACGCAAGGTAATTGAATGAAATAGATAGGTAAATCAGAATTGAAAATAGAAAGAGAAAAGTAGTGCAGTGCGCAGGTGGATTGATTGTTAAAGTTCAAACAGAAATACAGACTTCCTAATGTGAACTCTCTCCTGAGCTTAATTAGACTCAAAATCGCTCGTGGTAAAGTAATAGTAAGTGATTTTACTTTGTTTACATTACGCGGCACAAAATAAGTCTTGTCTCTGCTAATAGGTGGCGTTGTCTCAGTGATCGTCGATCGTGTCGCCACGCACCGTTCAATGTACTAGGTAGGTATAATGAGTATATTGCTGGCGATCGACTCGAAAAGCTTTCGCGATCGACCGTTTGAGCACCCCTGGGTTACACAGTTTTATGAAGAAGGGGGTAAGACTGTACCTCTATACTATCAGCGTCACGCTGTTTTAATGTTTGTTTACTACGTATACACACAAAACAATTATTACAACCACAAAAAATAATGGCGTTAATAAAAAAAATAGGTTTAAACTAAAACTGCTATTATCATATTTTAAGTTTTTCCTAAGCTTATATCAAATTATATTAACTTTTACTTGTAAGATTTTGTTTACGCGCTACATTATGGTTTAGTGTTTCGTTTTGACTTTTGCTATCTTAGTATCTTTTATTGTATTTTACATTTCAATTTGTACCTAGATTATTTTCATGCCTCAAGTTGGTATCAATTGATTGTCTTCAAAATTTACTTACTTCTATTTAGTTTGTTCGTTGATACAAACGTTGCAGATGGTGCTTAGAATGCACAATGATCGCTCATTGATATCAATGCGACCGAGCATTACCTATATTACGGAGGTGCTCAAAGCGCACAATCAAGTGGCGATTATTACGTCTAAATATATTAGTCTAAAATAATTATAAATAAAGTTATTATGCATAAAAAGCGATGTTTTACTTATCCATACAGGTTTAAATAACTTTATTTCTCATAAAAAACTTTACAGTTCACAAATCTAAACAGTAAATATGTACTAAATCTAAATTTAACTAATTAAATAACTCCTGGGCTATTAGGCTTAACTAAAGGTATTATGATGATGGCTAATGATTTTATAGAAAGCAAGACTAATTATAAGAACTGCTAAAGAGATAACTTTGGTTTTAAAATATCAATAAATTTATTCCATTTATTAGACATGTAGGTGTAACAAATAATTAACATCTCACATAGATATTTATATAAGGTAAACTCGTGTTCTATATTTCTACCCATTCATACTCATACGAACTCAAGGCACACTTGGCTACGTCGATATATACGGTTATAAAATATGTTTCTTGATTGATTAAACTTACCTACTGCTGAAATGTTTAATATAAAAAAATAATGTATAATTTCTCCCCATTGAGGAAGTTACAAGAGACAGTTTTAAAAAAAATGATTGTAACTTTGTCAAATTCTGTATCTCTATAGACATTCAAAGACCTGAAAGAATTACTTTTCTTTCAGGGCATGTTTGGATTTCTACCTCAAATAATCTGCTCTGCTAGTACTATAGTAGAACAACACAATTGTAGCAAAATTTATTGATATAATGCCAAAATGTCATCCTAAGATGATAGGTATCATGATGATGAAGTTGAATTATGAATAGTAATGAAACATGTACCGTTTGATTACCGGATCTGTACATCGACGAGACCGGCCCTAGATAGGTACCTAGGTCCTTGTAACAGTAAGCTACTCTGACTGTGGTGTGAGTAAGCGACACTAGTCGTCGGCAGGTTGTCTGATCTTCACCGGGTTGGATATCCGGAACACGGCGGGGAGCAGAGCTGCGAGCGCCTGGTGGTGGAACAAGAAAACAAAATTAAATACTAACAAATTATTTGTTGAGTTACCATCACACATAAATAAGTGAATATAAGATGACCGTCAATAAAATCTATCTATTTATAGCTTCGCCAAAAAGAGTAGAAAATAATAGGGGCGCCACTGTTCTGCTCAGATGGCAACCCGCTTCAACCGTATAGTAGTATAGCTCGCGTCACGTAAAAAGAACGCTGGAAGAAAGTGGAAGGGCCGAAGGGGCATGTTCGCGCATGGGTACACTCGCGCACGACAGTACTAGGTATGCTAATATGCTAAGCCTATTTTTAACTAATATTTCGTATTGGTTATTAGAAAAGGTTAAATAAAATGAAAGACATGATTCAGTTTAGAATGTTTAATCTAATTACAAAAAAACGTTTAATGTAGCAAATCCATTCATTAGGTCGTCTTGGGTGACGCGAGAACTAGATAACGACGCGACGCTCCTATTAAAATATCAAAGGCATTATTATCTGCCTCTCATTTCATACAACAATATTCTTCAAAAATAATTTTTCTTTTTTGTAAACTTTTGTGCGCGACGGTATTTTGACGAGAAAAGTGACGTTAACACAACTTTGAAAGCAAATGTCAACTGACGAACCAATAGCGCACCGGCACGCATGCGCCGCGTGACCCGCCCGCCCCGCGCACCACCGCTTACCACCAAACAGACCTAGAAATCGACTTCTGCGCAGGTTCAAGGCCAGCGTTCTTTTTACGTGACGCCTATATACCTATCTACCATATTCACAATGACTCAGTCAGTGTTATAACATTGGTACCTTAGTATTGTTTATTTGAACAAAAATCTGTTATTATATCACTGAATACTAAGTAATAAAATTAAATACGAGTATGTTAGTGCTCAAATAAGCACTTTCCTGTTCTAGGCATTATAAAACAAGTACGACAAGTGCGATTGTTGTAACTCGCGCGCCGAGGGTTTTGAACTTTTGTCGTAAAGGTAAGACTTGAAGGTATATTGACGACGTCTTGGCGCGGTGGGCCAAGGTCCGCTTACGACGCAGGAGGTGGCGGTTTGATTCCCGCCTCGGGACTAATATTTGTACGATCTGCAGATTATTTGTTCGGGTGTTCTAGTCCTTTTCTACGTACCTACCTACGCAAAAAAAAAAACATCTAATGTGATACATATACATTATTAAGTATAACAGCTATCATAGTATAGTTCGACCGAAACCGCTGTACCGCTCCTGAGGTATGCGCGCGGCGAGACGGGGGGGAAGTATCGGCCGCTCCGATCCATCAGTCTGCCGTCGACGCTCACGGCAGCAGGTCGCCTTTGTACCGGACGGTCTATGTCAGATACACATGAGATAAATATCCAAAGATGGGCCGAGCGCTATCTCGTGATGTCAAGGCCATAATTTTTAAAGTGGCCGAATATTTTAAGAAAAGAAAAGCAGACAGAGAGAGCTTTGAATATATATAAAAGTGATGCAAATATTGCCAAAATCGTGGCAGACGCTACGGGGTACTGCGAAAAAACCGCAAGAAATGTGATAAAAGAGGGCAATTCATCAACTGAAAATTTGGGCCGATTGAAATTTAATTCGCCAAAACAACCAAAAACTATAAAGAAAAAACATGTTGTTGATGATTTTGATTTAGGAGTTATCAGAAGAAAAATTCATCAGTTTTATGAATTTGAAAAAAGAGTGCCAAGTGTCCGTAAGTTACTTTCAAGTTTGAAACAAGATGGCATATTAAATTGTGGACGAGAATTTCTAAGGAGCCTCTTACACACAATAGGTTACTGTTTCAAAAAATGCAAATCGAAGAGACATCTCCTTATAGAGCAGCCTAATATTGTAGTGTGGCGGAAAAAATACTTAACACAAATCAGAAATTACAGAACGCAAAACCGCAACATATATTTCCTTGATGAAACATACATTAACGCCAGTCACCATGTAAGCAAATGTTGGCAATCATCGTCCGAACCTGGAATTCATGCTGATATTGGAAAAGGACGGCGTTTGGTAATTCTTCACGCTGGATGTCGAAATGGCTTGGTTGATGGTGCATTGACGATATTCAAATCAGATGCTAAGACCGGCGACTATCATGGAGACATGAACGGGCCTACTTTTTATAAGTGGGTAGATGAAAAGTTAAAAGATAAATTGCTTCCGAATTCTGTGGTTGTCTTGGACAACGCGTCTTACCACAGCGTTCAGGTTGACAAGAAGCCAACCATAGCAAGCCTCAAAACCGAAATGCAGAACTGGTTACGGCGCCACAATGTTGAATTTTCGGAAGCTATGACAAAATCTCAACTGCAACTTCTTATCGATAATACACAAAAAGAGCCCGTGTACAGAATTGATGAACTCCTGAAAGCCAATGGACATACTGTTCTACGATTACCGCCGTACCATCCGGATTTGAATCCCATAGAGTTAGTCTGGGCTGATATTAAAAACAATATAGCTCATAACCATATTAACTCTTCTCTATATGAAAAGATAAACTTATTGAATACATTGTTTTCGGAGTTCACGGCGGAAAAATGGCAGAAATGTGATGATCATGTCCAAAAAAATGAAAACAATTACTGGGATCGCGATAGTAGATTTGATATTATTATCGATCCATTAATTATAAATTTGCAGAACGACTCTGATTCAAATTCCGATGGCGAAACGGAAGATGAAGTTGAAGCAGAAGCTCTGTCAGAATATCTGTAGATAATTTAGTTATAAAAAAATATAAACATATCGATATAATATATAAAACAAAAATATTGTTTATATTGGTACGATATCGTAAGATATATCCGACAATATCGATCTCATGTTGATCTCATCTCATTCTTGCTCTTTTTTCCTCGGCCCCCACTTCGCCGCACTTTCTTAGGGAGCGGTACAGCGGTTTCGGTCGAACTATAGTACCAATAACACAAGCTTTGCTTAGCTTTTTGCAAAATGATGCTGTGTGGATTATCCAGGATACATTACTTTTCTCAAAAAGTGGAACTACCCATTACAGATACTTGAGAGTTAAATGGGTAGGCGTACAATTTTTTTTTTCGATTTTTTCAACGTATTTCACTAAGTATGAAACTTAGACGATTTTCAAAACCTGTTTTGAATTGTCCAGATCCGTACCTTTGATTTGATATTGCTCTCAATGAAATAGCCCCCATTGTATGAAAATCAGTTTTAACTTAAATAAGGGGGGGAATGGTCATTTTTTCGACCTTTTTTTAATATTTCGAAAAGTATAAAATTTATCAAAATTTTAAAAACTGTTTTGACTTGTACAAATCAATACCTTTAATTTGACACCACTTTCGACTTCGTAGGTCCCATTAAAATTTCATTTTCAAAATTTGTATAGAAAATCTTCATTTAGATTTTTTATTTATTTTTCTATAAATATGTGCGGGCGCACAAAATGTATTATTATTTCAAATGTCAAGTCAATAGCTGCAGTAGTTTCTGAGATATTAAAGATTCAAAACACAAAACAGACCCAAAGCGATCCCATAAGGGTTTTGCAACCGATGGCAAAACCCTAAAAATGACAATTAATCAATTATCTTTAATATTTCTCTTGTACCCTGTCGTCTCCTGGCTGGAGCTGTGGGGCTAAGATGCATGCCACGAGAGACGACACGCGCGAGACGAGTAATTTAGTCGTCGTCAGTTATTTTCTCGTTTACTCTAAGATGCGCACCACGAGATACTTAATACTCATTGTCGAGAAGTTCTTCTCGCGTAGAGATAGCCACTCAGACGAATACCCGTTTATTTCATTCAATTGTTTATGGTTTTAGTATGCTGCTAGGAAGAATTAGAATAACCTTCATAATTTTCACCTCCTTATTGGTAGTTTGAACATTTTCACTGGCAGAATCGATGGTAGAATGGTGACAAAACGGAAAAAATTCCTAAAAAAAAACAGAAACTATTTCAACATTTGCGTGCAAACCCTGCCTCAACTTTTTGTACCGATTGCAAGAAGGCATCGCGAAAACGTAAGTAAAAATAAAATATTAGTGCAGTTTATGTATAGTAAATATATGTTAGCAATAGTACCTATGTTTCCTTATGCACTTGCCTCAACCATACTTACAACAAGGCCAAGAAAATATGTAAGTAAGTACATACATTCGTATTGATTTGTCTGAACTTATTAAACACGCTACCGAGTGATTGTTTGTTTCATATGACCTAAAATATGTTTGTTATTCAATCCATTAAAGCCAAAATCATCTAGCTCAATTGATCAGGGAAAACGGACTTAGAAATCTTAGGCTTGACTTTGAAATTAGCTAGGTAATCCCGACAGCATCCACCCTTACCTAACTATTCATCCGCTCTACCTACAAACTCTACCTATAATGCTATCTTTGTTTCAGACGGTAATCATCATCATCAAGCCAACCCAACACCCCACACCAAATGTAGTACTTAGAATAATAATCATGTAGTAGACAGATATACATTTTATTGTTAAAAATTAAATTATTACAAGTCAATATAAGATAAGTTAGTATGCACTTAAAATAAAATAATATCACCTATAAAAAAAACAATGTGTATTATTTTAATTATCAATGCATTAAAAAGGGTTTGAATAGTGTCTGCATTGGTGCCGGCTCCACAGCATCCAAGTCTTCTCCCAATTTCCCTTCTTCTAATAGGATCCTGTGACAACATTGTTTCCAGTCACCTAGGCATCTAAAACTGCTCATTAAGAACCCATTAGTACGCTCTATACCATTGCGCACTCTGCAATGCCAGTCTGTGAAACTCTGATCCCCGACATTTTGAGCATGTAAAATTGGTGTACTGAGCCAGGGCTCCAGTGGATACCCAGAGTCACCTGTAACAAAATCAAAAGTATAAAGATAAATTCATACTTTAAAATCTGAATAAGATAAACATTATCACAAACCGGCTAGAGGTTAAAACAGTAGCATGCACTTGTTCTTGCAGTTACAAGCAGCCACAAGTCCACAACTTTACCAGCATAGAAATTGAATATATATATACGTAGGCTTTATGAGCTTTATTCTCGTTGATCTCGTTCGCTTAAAATTGCAGCAGAACCTACAACAAGATAAAATTATGTAAGCATATATGTAGGTATGTATCCAAGTACCTAATTGGTACCTAAATTGTAGTCAGCAAACGATGGTTACAACCGAGATGGGTTAGAATAAGGTAGGTAGGTACTCACTTTTATATGAGCAGGTACGCCAGAACTATTTTGCGGCTCCAAATCGGCCGTTAACCGGGAAATGAAATATTCCTTAATTGGTTTATTGATGCGCCATAGTCGATGAAACTCAGAATCGGGGACATTCAGAGGGTCACAAGCAAAACATTTATTCCGGTCCTCTCTGGTATTAACAAATAATGTTCACATGGAACCGCGATAACCAACAAAATTCAAAGAAAAATTCATGAATATCTTCTCGTCAATTTTCTCGTGCTCAAATTGAAGGACGAGAGTTCTTCCCGCGCTAAACTGTCAGAAGTTGAGAAAATGTGGCGCGCATCTTAGCGTTTGACGAGAAAGGTGACCACAGATAAGATATACATTCACTTAAATCGTTCACGTGATGAGACGAGATGACTAAAGGTGGCGCATCCTAGCATCAGTCGAGAAATCGAGATAGCGCCATTTTTCACGAGATAACGAGTCGAGAAACGCTTCTCGTGGCGCGCATCTTAGGCCTACTGGTCGCAAAACCATCTCATACAGAACTCAGACTCGGGGACCTGCATCTTGAGGTTTATGACTAAACACTCTATGTTCTCTTTTACAGCACCTACTCCTGTTCTATTTTTATTACGTGCTGGCACTATTGTCCTGAATGCACACTCCTGCGAGATGATGTTCAATATTCTACTTATTCCGCATGCAATGGACAGGTGAGAGTGAGGGTAACCTCAAACAAGGGTGAGTGCGACCGTTCCTACCTACCAGTTCTGTGTTGTGGAGGAGAGATGCAGTGCGCTGCAAGTACCTGGTAGACTGTTGTGGTATGTAGAGATGTAGTACGGTGCGCACGTACCCGGTAGACTGCGGGCTGCGTGTGCGCACGTACCTGGTAGACGGCGGGCTGCGTGTGCGCACGTACCTGGTAGACGGCGGGCTGCGTGTGCGCACGTACCTGGTAGACGGCGGGCTGCGTGTGCGCACGTACCTGGTAGACGGCGGGCTGCGTGTGCGCACGTACCTGGTAGACGGCGGGCTGCGTGTGCGCGGGCAGCTGCGCGGTGAGCGTGCGCAGCTCGGCGCCCCCCCACCCCCCCGCCTCCAGCATGAACCCCTTCACGCACTTCAGCACCAGCTCCGCGCGGCGCACGCACCACGCCACGGTCATCTCCTAAACAACATTATAATAACATCAGCAATAAACCGTTCCGAAATACATATAGGTAGGCGCACTCCGCGCCGCGCCCGTGACATATTCTACAAGTTGGTACTGTAGCACATCACTTTGCTCTATGGTCAATAACTTCAGCATACGCAATATAAGGATTTTTTTGGTATTTTTCGATACAGAGTGAGTTAGGTAACGCCTGGTGAGACCGGCCAACACCAAAGGCTGCTAATAGGGTTGCCAGAAACATGTGATGCCCTGTTAGACCATCATTGAGAGGTAAATGTAGATGATGGTGCCGCGTTACCTCTGTGAGCTAGAACCATGTGATGCCCTGTTAGAGTATCATTGCGAGGTGGATGAATGTAGATGATGGCGTTGCGTCGTTACCTCTGTGAGCTCGTGTCGCAGCAGCAGCGGCAGCGTGATGTTGGTGACGTCGTTGGCGCAGGCCGCCTTCAGCACGCCGCGCAGCCCGAGGATGGCGGGGTGGCGGGAGGTGATGTCGCCTGCACAATACAATACAATACAACACGTTATTGTACGCACGACAAATGCGCCGCTATTCAATATTTTGGAGTAGGTAGCTTTTAATTTTTATAATTTGTATTTTTAATAACAG
>CAWVOY010000228.1:0-13064 GCA_963931895.1 Eupithecia pulchellata | reverse complement strand
GTTCTAGATAGGCTATTTGTTACTTATTTGACGGATAAACAACAGTAACTCAAAAATGTGTATCCGTCAGATAACAATGAACTTATCAGGACATTGTGAAGCAGGCCTTAGTCTTATAACGAATTAACTGCATGAATTCCCATAGTACACCAGGTTCAGAAAAGTAGAGGATTGAAGCGTATGCAATGTGTAATTATTAGGAATTATTAATAATAATTAAACATTTGCTTCGGTGCTGAGTGTGCTGATGGTTACGTCAGTGCATCATCCAGGGCTGAAATACTATAAATATCAAAGATTCAGCTATATTGCAAGAAACTCAAACTGTAGCAGAGTACCAAACATAGTTACTCTGGCAGTGTCTGGTGCGGAGGGTGATCAACTGATCAACGAAGGAAGCTATTTCCTTAATTGATCATCCTTGTCCCAGTTATCTTATTTTGTTTAAGTTTTGTCATGTGTTTTAATTAACTTTAAGATAACGGGTAAGCTACTGACTCAAGTCTTGCACTCAGTAGCTTACTTTGTTCTAGTATTTAGTATTAGTTTGTAAGCATTTGTGTAATTATTACTGTTTTTGTTCTGTGCTGTAACTGGGTTGTGTCAATAAATGTTTCTCTATCTCTCTATCTATCTCTATCTCTTAAGCTACTTGAAAATGTATGGACTATGTTGTCTGAAATTTAACATTATTTTTGACATCGAGTATATCCCTCAGGAAGCAGAGAAGAGTAAAGTGAGCAAGAAGGTGACTCTCCGCGAGTTGTTCTCTGCGCGGCATCTCCGCCAGCCCATGCTCATCGCTATTATAGTCATGCTGGCGCAGCAGGTAACCGACCGCGAGTACCTCATGCCTGATTCATGTATTCATTTGTGTTCAAGTGCCTTTCTCTATGTGGTTGTTAATACAAATAATATCTCTTTTAATATTTGTGGTCCATATTATATAATACATTACCTCCTAATAACGTTGGGCCCAAAAATTTTTTTACAAACCGATACACTAAAGGGACGGTTGAATAAAATGTTTCAATCGTCCCCCTGTGTAATGGGATGACAGTTCAAACTTGTATGAAAATTTTAACCGTACGACGGTTTTTTGCAAATAGGGTTACGATTCACGCAAAGTCCAAACGTGACCCCTAAAAAGCGACTATAGGTCGAGATACTTGTGTGATCTATTAATTGAATATTGTATGAATGCAGTTGTCGGGTATTAACGCGGTGATCTTCTACTCGACGGACATCTTCCGCAAGGCGCATCTCTCCGACGAGGCCGCGCAGTACGCCAGCCTCGGTACGTATCGCTTACGACATGTGCTCGCAACATGAATAGTACCTTTGTCTCTATTCATGTTTATAATTTTATCAAATTATTACTCGCATTATTTGAGTAAATCACATTGCTTGGTCAACAATGAGTAATCAGCTGGCCACACTAAGATTGTTTCAAGCTAAGCTAAGCTTACTACGGTCTCGGCCGTCAAGCCATAATAACTACAACTACTTACCTGACACATATTTTTGATAATTATGAAATCAAGTTGCCATTAGAGCCAGCGCAGGTCGCTAAATTAAATAGAAACCTAGCCTCACTAGTGTCCGGATAAGCAAGTTTGACTCTCTGTGTTGCAGGTATGGGCGGCATGAACGTGGTGGTGACGGTGGCGAGCCTGTTCTTAGTGGAGCGCGCGGGGCGGCGCGCGCTGCTGCTGGGCGGGCTCGCGGGCATGCTGCTCTGCACGCTGGCGCTCACCGCCGCCACCGCATACGTGAGCCTTTACATCCACATACCAACATCCGGCCTATAGCAGAGCTTGTCGTCTTAGTCCTCCTAGATGACTGATACACCCACTTATATTATACAATACATTAAATTTCAATAACTGTCTTTATGCTTACAAAATAAGCAGTAAGACTATTATACATGTCCTTTTAATAACTTTATTTCTTTAGACAAAATAAGCACTAAGGCTAGTCTACAAGTCCTACTTGTTAATACAATGAAAGGAAACCAGATCTCTCTCTTTGGAGTGGAAGCTGATTGGATCAGTCGCAGATCCAATCAGCTTCCACAGGTGTCCACTGCCACTTTCTGCACATGCAGGACTGTCGCAGGTGCAGAAATATAAAATTGATTCGCCTTTGGTATTTTAATACTATATTTGACGACCTCTGTGGCGCGGTGAGCGAAGGTCTGCCTGCGACGCAGGAGGTTATGGATTCGATTCCCGCCTCTCGGGTTAAATTTTTGTAAGATCTGTATGATCTAAGTATATCAGTCATCCATAACACAAGCTCTGCTTAGCTTGGGGCTAGGTGATGCTGTGTGGACTGTCCAGCATTATTTATTTATTTTTAACGTAGGTATTCTCCTTAAGCTCGACCTGAACAAATCCTTTTGATCCTCTCCGTCCGAGATAATCACATAAAAGTAATACTTAAGTTAGCAGCAATGAATTGGATAGTATTTTACTCACCTCTTTTATTTGAATGTGTTTAGAATATTTATTGAACGTTTTCATATTTTTCAGATTTAGGTATGTATTTTTAGCTTTTTTCATTCAGACAAAATGTAAATATTTTTGAATAAGTTAACTGAACCTCATATCAGTTTGTTCGAGAGTAAGTAAAGCATGGATTTTGGTTATTCCCCATTTACAACCGTCCTACCATAGCAAGCAAAGGGTTATGTTAAAACTATCCTACAAGAAGTATCTGTCACATCTGTTAAGCAGTGGAATAACAATAAAACAAGCCTATAGTACTGAAATAAAATGGTTTGTTAGTAAAATAAGTTCATATACGCAGTCCTATTTTCTGTTATTTTTTCCAGTATTTGTTAATGCGGCATAAGCTGTCCGTTCTGCGCCTGCCACCCTTTTGGTATCATCTTCCCGTTTGTTTGTCTGGCTTATCTACAGTTGCTATTGATATACAAGCAGTAAGATAGAGTGCATTTATTCCAGTCCGAGACGGAGTGGGTGTCGTACGCGTGCGTGGCGCTGGTGATCCTGTTCGTGTGTATGTTCGCGCTGGGACCCGGCGCCATTCCCTGGTTCCTGGTCACAGGTAGCTATTCCGTAGCTGGTACTATTGTCCTCAATGTTTCAACCGTCCTACTATAAACATCATTACAAATATAAATATATACATTATTATGTCTTTTTACTAAGATAATAAAACTATATTTATTAAAATAATGGGCACTTAGGTAATTTATAATTGGATCATATTTATATTAATGACTTGTAGTATAAGGACCTCTCATCGAGTGAAGGCCTACTCCATTTTACTCCGTGCTTTCTATTTTTAGCTTTTGAAATTCTGTTAAATAGCCGTGCGTAGCCAGGGCGGGCTGCTAGTACTATACTATTACCTACTTAGAGTTCGACTGTTGCAGAGTTGTTCGGGCAGGCGGCGCGGCCGGCGGCCACGGCGGTCGCGGTCGCGGTCAACTGGCTCGCCAACTTCCTCGTGGGCCTCTCCTTCCTACCGCTCTCTGTGAGTAACATTCAACACCAGCCTGATAGTCCACTGCTGGACATAGGCCTCCTCTATTGAGCGCCATAGATGGCAGTATTCATCATTTGGGGGTTATTGCCCGTAATCCCCACGCTGGGCATGCGGGCTGGGGATCGCAGTTCGGGAGAGTTGTTCTGCAGAGGGCGCTGCTGCCCGCCCCCCGCTGTGTTTCCCTTAGTCGCCTCTTACGACACCCACGGGAAGAGTTGGGGTGGTGAAATTCTATGCCAGCACCACACATTTATTATTGTCAATGCACTATTCCGGAACGTATATTTCCTTAAACTGAAACCTAACAAACATTCCTCCGCCAGCTGGTGCTACACACCAACGTGTTCCTGGTGTTCGCGGTGCTGCAGCTGCTGTTCATTCTGTTCCTGCGCGTCAAGCTGCCCGAGACTCGCAACAAGACCACGGACGAGATACAGGCCATGTTCCGACAGCACTTGTGAACCTGTACATACTAGTGGCAAATAAATTATATGCCTATGTCTTCTCTTGGTTTGTTGATCATTCTAATTTACGGGCAAAAGACTTTCATATTCCAATATACGATGGGCGGATTAGAGTAATCAGATTATTGGTCTGTTACTTGGAGAAATATTTGGGCTTTAGGCCATAAAGCATACCCAATATAGCTAGATATATCTACCTAGATCTTATTTAAAACTGTGTTATTGTATGTCTGCTAAAGATAAGCTGTTGAAACTGTACACCTTATACCTAAGATCTTTTCTGTACAACAGTTAACAATAAAAATATTTCTGATTCTGATTCTGGGACAATAGCACATATTGAATCAAATATCACCTCTGATGGTGATATGGTCATATACAGGGGATGTTTGAAACACTTTAGGGTGAGCATATTTCAATCGTAATTGAAGATATTCAGAAAGTGTAATATACCTACTTAGCTATATTAACTAGGTGCAATTTTTTTATGAAACTATTTCATCGACAAATGTGTCAACACCTGTAAGGTTTTTATTTTATGTACTTACTTATTTTTATTAATAATTTATTTAACGAAATAGTTTAAGATTTAACTAATATTTTTTAGAAATAAATACTTTTTATTGAATTGTGCCTATTTTCTCAGTTTACCCAAACAAAGGCATTTTACTCGTCTTTGTTCTCGTATTATTATAGTTTTATTTCATCGAAGAGACAAATATCTTACTCTTATGCTTCTTCAGCTAAAGCATAGGACCCGCAGCCTTATTGTCTAACTTAAAATCCATTACCAGTGAACTTCAAACCGATCACCAGTTCTAAACCCAGTCAGGATGTTGCCGGTATTGTCTAAGGTATTCAACTGGTCTTCGTTTTCAGCTATTTACACAATATGAAAGTGACAATCGAAGTCCAGGCTAGGTTTAAAATGCCAAACTCAAGCCGATTACGATTACCAGTTGAGTTAGACAATAAAGCCGCCGCCGATTGGAAAAGAAAAAAAACATTGAAACAAATGATAACTAATAATAAAATGAAAATGATAACTCCAAAGCACAACTTGTTTATTGATAACAGTCAAGTAAAATGAAGGCTTAATACATAAGAATCAATACATTAAATTCAAACTAATAATAATTTAAATTTACATTATTCATGACGACCTCTGTGGCGCGGTGGTCGAAGGTCCGCCTGCGACGCAGGAGGTTGCTGGTTCGGTTCCCGCCTCGGGACAAATATTTGTACGATCTGCAGATATTTGTTCAGGGTGTTCTAGTCGTTTTCTATGTAATAATATTGTATTATGTATATCAGTCATCTAGTACCCATAACACAAGCTCTGCTTAGCTTGGGGCTAGATGATGCTGTGTGGATTGTCCGACATTATTTATTTATGTGTTCAATACCATCGTCCGATTGCTACTCTTAATTTTACAATGGTAGTCTTTTAACACCCTCTATATTATGTAGAGTTAAGAAATTGTTTAATCGCCGGCATGTACTGTTTGCGTGAAGCGGCCAGGTTGTGCTGGGAGAAGCGCCGGAGCGACTGGTCCGCAGACTGGTCCGTGGACTGGTCCGCGGACGAGTCGGTCAGCTCGAAGGACGGCGTCCACGACACCAGGTGTGCGATCAGCTGTAACAAATGCAGGCTCTTTAGGAGAAAGAAGAAAATAAAGAATGATGGCAAGAATTATGACCCATTTTGTGCATCGATCGCTAGGGTATCAATCGGTAGCCCTAAAAATTCTGAATAAAACTGCATATTTAGTTTTTCCATAATTTTTGCAGGAAAAATTAAATTATTTTTTGAAAATATGGTTAGTTATGGGTTATGGAAGGGTGATAATCGCCATTTTAATTTTGACGTTGACATTGCATGCTTACTTGACATCAATCAAAACTCACAATTGTCAAGCAGTTTACAAACCAAAACAAACAAACTCCGAAAATCAGGCAATTTTTGTTTTGATTTTGTAGACATGTTTGTAGATTAAAGAAAATAATACCACAGTACCACTACTTTCTTGTAGATTTTGTTGTGATTTCGGTAAAAGTATTTATTTTATAGAGATATTTTCGTTGGCATTATGATGATCTTTATTTATACTTAAATGAATCTTAGGTAAGCAAATAGACTGAATTAACACCATTATACAGTGTTACGCTTGCATTTGTACTCTTTTTAGGATGTCTACCTACTATACTAAACTTACAATATTATTATAAAATAACCAACAACGTCAGTTTGATCTGTGCAAATATGAAAATAAGGTGAAATATCCAAATGACACTCTTTTTGTGGCCGGTACAGGCTGGCAACAGGTAAATTCCTACTACTATGTTTGATTCCGAAGGTATTGAAGCTACCCGGTCAACTTACTCTTATAGTTTTTATCTAACTTTGCTGTACTTACCTACTTATGTAGCTACTTATGTAGGTAAGTACAGCAAACTTACTTACTTACCTACTTATGTAGGTAAGATAAACTGTATTGAAGTCCTGCAAAATGTGAAAATAATGATCAATCAGGTCAGGTTAGTTATTGCATGCCGAATAGGGTTTTGTAGCTTGTTTGATGCCATATAATTAACGGCTAAAAGAACAATAGAATTGTTGTTTCAGTTTCCCTATTGTTGCCAATAACTCCCCTTATTCAATAGATGAATTAGCAAGTTAACTTCACACAGAACAAGACATCTCCCATTATAATGTAAAATAATTTGAGGTAAGTAAACATAAGATTCCAGGATGCTGCATAGACTAGGTAATCTAAACTAAATATATAAGTATAAGTAGCATCCTGCAATTTCATTTTGTGAAAACAACTGTATATATCATAGTTATCAATTATCATACTAATACTGTAACCTATCGACTAATACTATATTTCTATAATCATTGCAGCCTTAAAGCTTCTCCGTTAGAAAACCCTGGTTTCTAAGAAATAAATATAGGGAAAGTTTCTTTTTGTTTAAAGACAGATGTTTTACTTGTTTTATGCTTCAAGTATCACAGAACTATTGATATTTTTCAATAGATACTTCTAACTATTGCCGTGTGGTGACGGCATAATAAAGAATTTCACCACCCCAACTCATCCCGTGGGTGTCGTAAGAGGCGACTAAGGGAAACACACCGGGGGGCGGGCAGCAGCGCCCTCTGCAGAACTACTCCACTAAACTGCGATCCCCAACCCGCATGCCCAGCGTGGGGATTATGGGCAATACCCCCAAATGACAAGAACCGCCACAAAATGGCTCCCAGTTCCCGGCCGCCTCGCTATTCCTGGCCATGGTAGCGGCCACGGTAACGGCGGGGCAGGGGGTGCTAGGAATCACCGGGCTACATTAGGCTACCACACCCCACACACACTGACCCTGGCAACGTTTAACGGACGCACTCTGAGGCTTGATCACCATCTAGCGCAGTTGGAAGTGGAGTTAGAGAACATTAAATGGCATGTTCTAGGGTTATGTGAAGTCCGTAGAGAGGGGGAGGACACCGTAACCCTAGACTCGGGCCATCTTCTCTACTTTCGTGAGGGTGATAAAACATCCCAGGGTGGCGTAGGTTTCCTCGTCAATAAGGCCCTCTCTAACAACGTCGAAGAAATCTCCAGTGTGTCGACCAGGGTAGCGTACCTGATCCTTCGGCTGTCTAAGCGCTACAGATTGAAGGTCATTCAGGTTTACGCACCGACCTCGACACACTCGGATGATGAAGTGGAGGATATGTACGAAGACATATCCAAAGCCTTACATCACACCACCAAGGCTCACTTCAACGTTGTTATGGGGGACTTTAACGGCAAGGTGGGAACCCAGACTGGCAACGAATCCCGAATAGGCCCGCATGGTTTTGGTGTTCGAAATCACAGGGGACAAATGCTCGTCAACTTCCTTGAGAAAGAGGGGCTGTTCTTAATGAACTCTTTCTTTAAGAAACAGCCCCAAAGGAAGTGGACATGGCGGAGTCCCGATTCTGTGACTAAAAATGAGATCGACTTCATCATGACGGATAGCAAGCATATATTCAGAGATGTCTCAGTGATCAACAGGTTCAATACCGGATCTGATCACCGACTCCTTCGAGGCTCTCTGAATATAAATTTGAAGCTTGAAAGAAACCGTCTGGTGAAGTCCACGCTCCGACCGAACCCAATCCAAATCATGGCGGGCACCGAGAAGTTTCAGCAGCTTCTCGGGGATAGATTCGCTGCCTTGGAACCCACTGATGACGCTGACGAGACCCTACACAATCTGGTAGAAACGCTGAGGGACGAGGGCATCAAGTTTTGCAAAAAGCAGCGTACTGGTAAGAAGTCCAAACTCTCGGATGAGACTCTTGGGCTGATGACAAAAAGACGGGAAACCACCCAAGCGACTTCGTCAGAGAGGTCAGACCTGAACAAGCGAATTGCGAAGATGGTACGACGCGACCTTCGGAGCTCTAATACACGCCTCATTGAAGAGGCGATAGAGCGAAACCGAGGGTCCAAAGTATTCACTCAGCAGCTTGGAAGGAGCCACCTGACGAAGCTTTCAACGCACGACGGAAGGACCGTTTTGTCGAAGCCGGAGATATCGGCCGAGATAGAGGACTTTTATGGCCGTTTATACGCTGCACATGCTCCCCGTTCCCAACGAGACGACCACGATTCTAGAGCCACCTTGATACGCCACTATACCGACGAACTGCCAGACATCAGTCAAGACGAGATCGTGTTAGCTCTGAGGCAGCTTAAAAATGGAAAAGCCCCCGGTGAGGACGGAATAACATCAGAGCTTTTGAAAGCTGGAGGATACCCTGTTATACAGGAGTTACAGAGCCTCTTCAACGCCGTCCTTCACAGTGGGAGAACTCCAAAGGCGTGGAGTGGGAGTTTGGTGGTGCTCTTTTTTAAGAAGGGAGATAAAACCCTTCTTAAAAATTATAGACCCATCTCGCTCCTAAGTCACGTCTATAAGCTTTTCTCACGAGTTATATCGAACCGTCTCGCCAGGAGACTCGACGAGTTTCAGCCACCGGAGCAGGCTGGGTTTCGCGGAGGATATGGTACCATAGACCACATTCACACAGTGAGGCAGATTATACAGAAGTCCGAAGAGTATAATCAGCCCCTGTGTCTGGCTTTTGTGGACTATGAGAAGGCCTTTGACTCCGTTGAAACCTGGGCTGTTCTACAATCCTTACAGCGATGCCAAGTAGACTATCGTTATATCGAGGTGCTGAGATGTCTCTACGAAGCCGCTACGATGAGTGTCCGAGTACAGGACCAGCAGACTAAACCGATCCAACTGCGCAGAGGAGTGAGGCAGGGGGATGTCATATCCCCGAAACTGTTCACGAGCGCGTTGGAAGATATGTTTAAGACGCTGGACTGGAAAGACAAGGGCATCAACATAAACGGCGACTACATCTCACACCTGCGATTCGCTGATGACATAGTCTTAATGGCGGAGTCGCTAGAGGAGCTGAACCGGATGCTGGACAGTCTAGCTTCAGCCTCCCGATGTATCGGTCTTGGCATGAATTTGGATAAAACCAAAGTCATGATCAATGCCCACATTGATCCAAGACCGGTGATCGTACATGGCCACCTTCTCGAAATTGTTTCTGAGTACACTTACCTCGGGCAGATTTTGCAGTTGGGTAAAAACAATTTCGAGAAGGAAGCCAAGAGGAGGATCCAGCTAGGCTGGGCAGCGTTCGGAAAACTACGTCGAGTCTTCTCGTCATCCATACCGCAATGTTTGAAAACGAAAGTTTTTAATCAGTGCGTCCTACCAGTCATGACCTACGGAGCTGAGACGTGGACACTCACGATAGGGTTGGTCCACCAGTTCAAAGTCGCTCAGCGCGCTATGGAAAGAGCTATGCTCGGAGTTTCTCTGAAGGATAGGATTCGTAACGAATACATCCGACAGAGAACTAAAGTCATCGACATAGCTCAGAGAATTAGCCAACTGAAGTGGCAGTGGGCCGGCCATATTTCGCGAAGAACCGATAACCGCTGGGGTAAACGTGTTCTTGAGTGGAGACCGCGACTCGGTAAACGTAGTGTAGGACGCCCTCCGACCAGGTGGGATGACGATCTGCGAAAGACTGCTGGCAGATGCTGGATGCGACAAGCCGAAGACAGGGCGCTATGGCGCTCATTAGGGGAGGCCTATGTCCAACAGTGGACTAACATAGGCTGATGATGATGATGATGATGATGATGACTTCTAACTAAGACTTGTTTTTATTTTCATCTAAGACAGAAATGCATTTTATTCTGTCTCCACTTCTTTTGAACTAGGTTGAGTTAGTGGGTTTAACAATACCTAGCCAGTCCATATCACTATACAACTATGAGCATTTGCTCTGCCAAATAGGATGCTGTGTCAGAGAATATATGGAATCTGCCGTCCATATGCTGAGTGATGTGATGTCAGATGTTGTTTACTATCTCTCAACTATTATACATACCGCAAGCTGTGGAAAGAAAATGGGAGACCTATGCCTAGCTATGAAAAACTTATTGTATAATTATATATTTTCAGGATATATAAAAATATAGCCTGAAAAAACTAAAATATGCACCAGTTTTTATGGTCCATAACAGAATTGTTAAAAAATTATATTCTGTAAGAAGGTTCATAATATCAGTGCCTAGCTACTAGACAGGACCTGCAGTGTCCAAGAGTCCTGTAAGGTCTAAAGGAAATAAAGCACTTTGATTTTGAGTTGTTCATTATTATTAACCCATTCACTGCTTAACCTAGCTGGTGCAAGATAAAACCTACAGTGGTAATTATTCAACATGTTGCAGCCCCTGCTAAGTATATTAAGTACTATAATAATGAGGTAATAATGGATAGGAAGGTTTCAAACAACCTATTAGGTTGACAATATGTGTAGGTAATAGAAGAGGGTATCAGGGCGAGGTACATAATATACCTTCTATACATCTATACTAATATTATAAAGAGGAAAGATTTGATTGTTTGTATGTTTGTTTGTTTGTTTGAATTGAATAGGCTCCGAAACTACTGGACCGAGTTAAAAAATTCTTTCACCATTAGAATCCTTAATTTTCCGTGATGAACATAGGCTATATAATATTTCAAAAAAGTTAGGGATCCGCATGAAAAATTCAATAATTGAACCGTGGGCTGTATATTCAACCTCTTTTTCTATTATGGCGCGTCACAATAGAAAAAGAGGTTGTATAGCGCACAATGCTTGCTTTTTCTCTACGGCCAGTGTCAGGTTTGGAATGTCGAGTCAATGTCAAAAACCCCAATGCTGTTAAAAAAAGTAAAGATCCGTATGAAAACTGTGAAACCCATTGTTTTAGTGTATAATTTCTGAAATTTTTGTTTAATACCCGTGCGAAGCCGGGGCGGGCCGCTAGTTATATATATGTTAGTTCGAACATGTAGGGGACTGGTTCTTGGTACGAACAAGCCGGTGTGCATTTTAGTTACTTTAGGATAGGCTCGACCGGCTTGATCCAAAAACCACTTTTGCTGAACTTTGGCTGAATGACTGTCTGGGCCGATTGTTTTACAGCGATTCATGTTTTTTATTCATCCAATGAATTCGTATACAAATAAAAAGTTGAGTAAGTAAAGGGTTGCGGTTGCGAGCCATAAGCAAAGTGGTTGAATTTGGCGCCATACCTAATAAATATTGCCTTCAATAAAATTAATCTATACTAATATTATAAAGAGGAAAGATTTGATTGTTTGTTTGTTTGTTTGTTTGTTTGTTTGTATGTTTGTTTGTTTGAATTGAATAGGCTCCGAAACTACTGGACCGATTTTAAAAATTCTTTCACCATTAGAATCCTTAATTTTCCGTGATGAACATAGGCTATATAATATTTTCAAAAAAGTTAGGGATCCGCATGAAAAATTCAATAATTGAACCGTGGGCTGTATATTCAACCTATTTTTCTATTATGGCGCGTCAGAATAGAAAAAGAGGTTGTATAGCGCACGGCGCTTGCTTTTTCTCTACGGCCAGTGTCAGTTTTGGAATGTCGAGTCAATGTCAAAAACCCCAATGCTCTTAAAAAAAGTAAAGATCCGTATGAAAACTGTGAAACCCATAGTTTTAGTGTGTATAATTTCTGAAATTTTTGTTTAATACCCGTGCGAAGCCGGGGCGGGCCGCTAGTATTCTATAAATTAAAATGACATTAGCGTTGTATTCGGAACATCCTCCTATTAATCTACATACCTACATGAGGAGGAGCGAGACTAACAAAGGAGGTTAGTTTTTACTTAAAGTTAGGGTGCTGATACCAACCTCTAGAATTTAAACCTTTTTCGTCACCCTGCCGCCGCCATTTGTAACAATAGGATGCTATGGAACTAAAAACATTCTACCTATTTTCAAAAAAATTATTAATTTTTTCTGCAAAAATCAAAGAAAAACTAAAAATGCAGTGTTCCTCAAAATTTTGAGATGAATCGAATGTATATTTTTTATCCTTGCTCAAATTTTTGGGACAAGCATGTATGGAAACTTGCCATTGTTCTTTATTATTTTTTTTAACTGTAAGTTGAACAAATTTTTAGTTAGAAACCTATGAACTTGCATCCCGCTATGCCAACTCCTCGGTGACCTATCCGAGGGGAGTACATTTAAAATCAGCGCTGCATACTTTTCTGCAGCACACTGCTGAATCTACTCCCTTTGCCTATTATAGATATTAGAGTTTTGGCCGACGGGTGTCAAGTTCCGACGGTTCACCGGCCGCCTGCAAGGGGACACCGCCGGGCATCGTCGACAGATGACACCCTGATGCGTCACACGCCGCCGTACCTATTGTGTACCATTTTAGTTATAAGAATTTATATTTTTGATGTTTGTTAGTCTGTAAGATATTTGTAGATGGGCCCTAGAATAAGTTTTTTACCATCCTTAACTGTTCTTGTGTTGCCTGAAATAAATGATTTATTATTATATTATTCTTAGTTTTTGTACCTATATTTTTTGTATAGTTTAGGTTAAGTAATTAAGGAATGGGCAATAAATGACTATTATTATAATATTTTTATGTAATTCTGTCGCGCACTGTACCTTGT
>CAWVOY010000227.1:0-31843 GCA_963931895.1 Eupithecia pulchellata | reverse complement strand
AATAACGCGGGTGAAACCGCGGGCACCCAGCTAGTTCTAAATAAAAGCGTAGACCATATAACATCATAACATAACATCAAGTGTGTTACGATGTACGATGGACGCTTTTACCAGTAAACATAAAATGTTTCAACCATCGCCGCCCCCGTCTCATAAAGGGGGACGGTTGAAACACCCTAAATTAAAGACATGTTCACCGCCCCCCAATCTCATGAAGGATGCGTTTCAGCACATCTTCGGACAATAATTGTTGGAAATTCATAGAACGCAAAACGTATCTACGCACCCATGAAAGTATGAATAAGTTCGGAAGGAATCTCATAAAAAATAAAAAGAAGCACTCGGTACTCTGACATACTGTCTATGATTCAAATAGTATGTCACTTGCCGCCATAACGCCCATAGACACGAACCTAATAACATCATATAAACAAATCAAAACAAAATGAAAAACACCGTCTTGTGTGGTCAGATGTTGACAAAATCACAATGCATTTGTCAATAAAAAACACCGGATCACATTTCGTAGATAAATTTCTTATTTCACCAACTTATTATTTCGATTTGACGCAAAATTATTATCAACATAAAAATCAAACTATAAGCCATGAAAGTATAACTTTTTCCTATGTCTATGCTATAAGCACAAAATCTAGCCAGTGCTGCCAACATGTAAACATGTAAATTTTCCAGTAAGTGTGGGAGGATATTAAAAATGTTTTAATTCTCATATTTAATTGACTTTAAATTATGAATCAGGTAAATAGGCATTTCACCATCCTGGTTATATAAAATAATATGTGTTAAGTATTCGAAATATAATTAGGATACCTATTGAATTTCACTTTGTAATATCTATACAATAGCTTAGCTTTAGGGATACGAATTTCGAAATACCTATGTTTGTTTTTTATTTGAGCCAACCTCCAAAATAGCTGAACCCGTTTGGATAATACTTTTACTGACGATCATGCTACGCAGATGTTATATCGAGATTATCGATAGCCGTGGGGCATACTAATAGTCAATATTTTTTTCATATTTCCGAGTGATGAAAATTGGAAGTTCAATTGAATTCGCATAATCAGAGAATCTCATATTTAAAATAATTTGAATCCTACTAAATCTAGTGTAGCATACAGTATGCATAAAGATTTTTCATGTAAAAGCATTCGGGCATTATATGTAGGTATACATAATTTTTCATTTATACTTATCAATAAACAATGAATATGAGAATAATGTATATTTTTTTTTCATTATTAGGAACGTTTCATTGATATTCCCAGTAACAATCATAAGATGTGGCTGCAAATGTACATATAAATAATTATAATTTTTATTTGATTTTTTTAATTATATTGGTTAGGCATTTCCATATGAACAACGTATACGAAGCCGCAGGCAGAAAATGTTGTCAGCCAGTTAATAGGCACAAAGAATAATTTATTCAAACTAAAATTAGACATGGAACGGAGACTTTGGATGTGTTTATGTTTGTTACTTCTGCACACACACTCAGAGGCCTGAACAGATTTTGTTGAAATTTCTTCGATTAGCAAATAGGGGTTACTATTTAATCCCGGGAACAATCAAATTCACTGCAGTTAGCACCATAAATATTAATAATTAATGTTTTAAATAGAATTTGTTGAATTATTATTTTTACTAACATAATCCAGATTTTATTGTCACTTTCGTGCGATACTTATTGTATTAATTAATTTTAATTAGTTAGTGTAAGTGGTTGTATGACCGTTCTAATTAAATGAATAAATAAAAATAAAGCGCTGGCGTATATTGAAAATTATAAAAAGTAGAACTAATAAACACGATTACCGTGGCTAAAGCAGTATTAATATGTAAATTATAATGATTCATTATAATTTACATATTCATATGTAAACCATTATTAGGAAGAATATTTTTAAAAATTATGGGTATTTTTTTCTTTTGTTGGCAACTCTCTATACACTGACACTCAATGTCATTCCGCCATTGTTAGGAATCAAGTTTGATTTGATAGGATTCCGTCTGAACTTTTCTCTAAGTCTATGTACGCACCTATGTTGAAACGAGACTCCTTAACGTTTCATTAAAGCAATCGCACCTTGTTATGCTTTGCTCTTATTTTACACATAGTTTGTAAACTCTCTCTCTTCCATTTTGTCACGTCTTCGACATAGCATTGTGCTCTCACATATTTGTTATATTAATAACTAGCGGCCCGCCCCGGCTTCGCACGGGTATTAAACAAAAATTTCAGAAATTATACACACTAAAACGATGGGTTTCACAGTTTTCATACGGTACTTTACTTTTTTTTAACAGCATTGGGGTTTTTGACATTGACTCGACATTGACCGTACCAACCGACACTGGCCGTAGAGAAAAAGCAAGCACCGTGCGCTATACAACCTCTTTTTCTATTCTGACGCGCCATAATAGAAAAAGAGGTTGAATATATTGCCCACGGTTCAATTATTGAATTTTTCATGCGGATCCCTAACTTTTTTGAAAATATTATATAGCCTATGTTCATCACGGAAAATTAAGGATTCTAATGGTGAAAGAATTTTTTAACTCGGTCCAGTAGTTTCGGAGCCTATTCAATTCAAACAAACAAACAAACAAACAAACAATTAAATCTTTCCTCTTTATAATATTAGTATAGATAGTATAGATAAATAAACTAGCTAAAACTATCCCGGGTCTTTCATTTCTTCAATAATAAATAGCAAAAATTATATGAAACTAATAAATGTAAAATTTTTTCATCTTCCATTTTTCTACTACATCAATATACTGATAGCTGAGTAGTTATATAATTTTTGTTAACCTGTTAACCCCTCAATATTCCAAAGAAAAATTAAAAAAAAACGCGATTTGAGACGTGCTGCGTTGCGTTTGAGTAATTGATGCGTTTGCTGACGACCTCTGTGGTGGTGAGCAAAGGTCCGCCTGCGATGCAGGAGGTTGCGGGTTCGATTCCTGCCTCGGGACAAATGTCGAACTGCAGTGCAGATTACTGTTCAGGGTGATTTGGTCGTTTTTATGTACATATATTATAAAATCTCTAACTATGTACCTACCTAATCTATTGTATTATGTAGGTATATCAGTCATCTAGTGCCGATAACACAAGCTCTGCTTAGTTTAGGGCCAGTTGATGCTTTCTGGATTGTCCAACATTATTTATTTATTTCTTTATTTGTTTGCGGGCTAATCTCATGCAAGTGCGACTCACCGAGCCCCTGAGCGCCGTGGGAGCGATCTCCGCCAGGTAGAGCGGCGCGAGCCCCGCGTTCAGGCCGCTGTTCACGCCCACCAGCAGTCTGCAACAACGGACCACCACGGCACAGTTACTAGCTGTTAGCGAGTGGGAATAGGTACATCACTGTTCCATCGATATCGTTATTCGAATGTGTACATGACTAGATCTGTCAAAAAAAAATTCTTTATTCGTTATGTTGGCAGTATAGCCTGGTTGGAGTTTCTAGGTTGGTGTCCGTTTGCTTACATTCATGTTTAGTTTAGCTCAACCTCATATAGACGAAGCTGCCGCCGTCTCTTAGAACAAAGTGGTTTTATTCTCTTTGCTGTTATAGGGTGTTCACGCTCCGATAGTGGGACTCGAGTTCAACTTCTTTTTTTATGGCACCGCTTGCTTTTCGCTGCTTCTCTGCCAGTGTCAGTTAATAATGGGACCAAGGAACTTAAGTGGGACTCAATTGGGGAGAAAGGGAAACTTCATGATTAGCCAATCGGAGATGAGTGTCGGTCACGACAGCCTGAGGCTATAATCGAATGGTGTTCAGAACCTCGCTCCTCAATACCTCGAGTGTAAGAACAGCGCGCTAGTTTACGCCGCGGTAAAGTGAGTGAGTTTCTGGGAGTTATGATGCCACAATTTAATTCAATCATGTTAAATTAGTCAAGCATCAAGCATGTTGATCCACGAAATGTATTATTACCTGTAAACTTACCTACATAAGATAATTATTAATACCTCTATATATATACCTTACATATCTTTGGCAAATAAAAATCTTTATTCTTATCTTTATCACACTAACATAGTTCAGTGTGCCTACGGTGGCATTGTGGGGATTTTGCTGTACTGAAGCCGGTACAGCAGGGTCGAGCCTAAATCTGTGGCATGTAATGGTGGTGGTGACGGACCTGCCTGCGACGAGCAGGTGCGCGGAGGCGAAGTGCTGCGCGGAGCCCTGGCACGCGGCGCCCAGGAGCACCAGCACGTTGTTCAGCAGGAGGCCGCCCTTGCGACCGAACCTGCACACGAAAGGAGGATTCACTCATTTTTATTCAAGCGGATGAAAAGATCTATTAATAAAGAAAATTACGGTACGGCGAAATAAACTAATTAAACTAGTACCTACAAAATCTAAGCTGTCACCAGAATGCAGAGTGCCTAGAATACTGGCAGCATCTTGTTCGGTCAAGAGCGAGTTTTCGTCATTTAAGGGCAGATCTTCAGCAGAGACAGAGGATATTATGGTAAAGGATAGAAAGTTTCTGCACTGATATATCGCATCATGGGGCACCTATGAAGGCCTGATGTTTGGCTATGCAGTGGTCCTGCCTCCTACCCTAGCTCGCTGAAGTTGCGCTGTTGTCTTTCTTTACCAAAAGTTTCAGAATCAGAATTTATAAATTGTATTCCAGATTTTAGCTCATTTATCTAATCCAACTGCGGCTAAATTCCACCAGAAACGCCAAACTAGTTTACAATTTTCAAACAGGAACGGGGGAACAGTGATTGGGTATGCCCAATTCCTGTCCACTGCACTAGTGAGCAGTCTCGCCGCGTACCTGTCAGCGACGAGCCCCGTGAGCACGCCGCCCAGCATGCCGCCCACGCAGTAGACGGCCACCGCCAGCGACCACACCGCGGCCACGGCCGGGTCCTCTCGCGCCGGCAGCGACCGGTTCGAGCTGGAGAGGGCTTCTTCCTGCAGCCAGCGGGACATCACCTGCGGAGATCACCTTCGCTTATTGTTTGAGCTCTACCACGATTTACTGTACTTACCTACTATATAGGGATTTTTATCAATCAAACTCCTTGAACTCTCGGTTGTTTTTTTTTTCGAATGGACTTAAATCCTGTTGACCGCAGATGGCCATGACAGTGCTATCAGACTTTTTGGCGGGCGCAGAGGGCGTCTCACCGGTAGAGTTAGGCTGGGGCAACACGCACAAGGGCCACCACTTAGATGCGGACCTCGGCTTGGGCTGTTGCCAGATGCTACAAGAGGGTAAGGAGATTTCGCCTAGGTGCACGAGTGAACGGAAACGGGAACTCTTGGATACGGCGCGGTTTTTGGTCGTGTTTGTAGTGTGCGGAAGCGAATTTGTACTGGTTGTCGTCACCTCCGGGTTAGCGGCGGTGATTGGGTCGACGGGGTCACCGAGAACGTGTCTCGGTCTAGGGAAGAGAGAACTCGTGGGCGGATTATCCACGGGATAAAGGTGGAAATCAGAGGATTGTAATGGACAGCCGCTTCATAATGACGCTGGGGAACAGTCTTTATGAAGTGGGCAATGGACTCGAGTTTGAGATCTCGATGGAGGTCTTTATTGCGCATGTACCACGGGCAGCCCGTGGCTTTGCGGAGAAATCTATTTTGGATAACCTGAAGCTTCAGGTTATCCAAAATAGATTTCTCCGCAAAGCCACGGGCTGCCCGTGGTACATGCGCAATAAAGACCTCCATCGAGATCTCAAACTCGAGTCCATTGCCCACTTCATAAAGACTGTTCCCCAGCGTCATTATGAAGCGGCTGTCCATTACAATCCTCTGATTTCCACCTTTATCCCGTGGATAATCCGCCCACGAGTTCTCTCTTCCCTAGACCGAGACACGTTCTCGGTGACCCCGTCGACCCAATCACCGCCGCTAACCCGGAGGTGACGACAACCAGGTTATCCAAAATACATTGACCGAATGGCCAAATACCACTGAGGAGCAGGTCATGATAGGACGTACGACCGCTTCGTAAAGTGTCACCTTATTTCTAAGGGCCATTTTACTCTTCGCTCGTAGGCTGTTCAGCCGGCTAAGTATAAACTTTGCACGGTTGGTTACAGCGCGAATGTGGGGTTTGCAGCTGAGGCGGCGATCTATAAGATCACCCCTAAGTATTTAGCTGGTGCATCGTCTTTCAGGTCAATGTTCTCTCCCTCGCGCACAGCGCATGATGTATATATTGTGCATTGTGGGAGGGAGCAAACAAGTGTGCACAGTTGGTTCATGCGCGCGAATGCCGACGTAATCAGCGTTGTAATTTGTTAGCAAAAGTTAGGTTAGGTTAGGGTAATTTGTAAGCAAATGTTAGGTTAGGTTAGTGTAATTAGTAAGCAAAATTTAGGTACATGATTGAAGATTGACTGACATGCTGCGGCGTGTTGAGTACTCCGGTGTTGTAGCCGTGCTGGAAGGCGGACCAGCCCGCGGCCGCCGCCACCGCGTACGCCAGGCGACAGTTCACTGCCTGCGGACAAACGAGCTCCATGTCATACCTCACACAGACAACTAACTAAGTTCCTACTTATATAAGCTGTTTGGTTCATCGTTTGACAAAATAAAATGGGTGAAATCCTTCGTGGGGCCAGGATTTCTTTGAGGAAGTCGAGAAGGTAGCTAAAACCCCCTCCACCCCCTATTTCATTTTATTGATAACATAAAATAATGGTATAGATAATAGCAGCAGCTTCTGAGCAACATTTAACTTTTTTTCCACAAAATGTGTAAATGATTAGATCACGTCACGATGATTTTCTCATAGATGAGATGACTCAACATGGCACAATATTACCTAATCTGTGACTCAACATACACGTTAGTACTGATAGTTAATCTGTGTCACTACATTGTTGTAAAGCTCAAGGACAACAACGTGGTCGCCGCCTCTCCCCGCGCCCCGCGCCTCTCCCCGCGCCCCGCGGCGCCCCTCGCGTCGGTCGCGTGTCCGAGGAACCGGTCCTACAGAGAGGTACGACATGCCTCTGTAGAGTTTGCTTCTAAAATGGGGATTAAATATTAGTATTTGCCCTCCGGCCGGTGGGATGACGATCTGCGAAAGACTGCTGGCAGATGCTGGATGCGACAAGCTGAAGACAGGGCGCTATGGCGCTCATTAGGGGAGGCCTATGTCCAGCAGTGGACTAACATAGGCTGATGATGATGATTTGAACCAATTTTTGATAGCAGTAGATATTTTATTTTTACTTATTTCTCCAAGTTTTAAATTGTTCCCTACTACCGGTACGCCCCGGATTCGCATGGGTATTTAACAAAAATTGAATTTTTCAAATCGGTCCAGTAGTTTCGGAGCCTATTCAATTCAAACAAACAATGAAATCTTTCCTCTTTATAATATTAGTATAGATTTGACAAATAACAGGAAATACATTTCACTTCTTTAGTTCTTTAGTATGCATCCTGCATTTGGAAGTGATATTTTTTTGGTTCTGGAAGTTTATTTGTATCTTATCTGGAAGTATTTTTACCTATGTTATTTTTTTTAACAAAAAATTTATAAAAATCTACAGGTAGCAACTGATCCCTATATAATACCTCAGACAAATTAAAAAGTAGTACCAGTCGGAAGCGTGCCCAAGACAGACGGGGTGGCTGCATTGCATCTTATGTAAATAACAATACTTAGCAGAATGATTTCGAGAAGGAAGCCAAGAGGAGGATCCAGCTAGGCTGGGCAGCGTTTGGAAAACTACGTCGAGTCTTCTCGTCATCTATACCGCAATGTTTGAAAACGAAAGTTTTTAATCAGTGCGTCCTACCAGTCATGACCTACGGAGCTGAGACGTGGACACTCACGATAGGGTTGGTCCACCAGTTCAAAGTCGCTCAGCGAGCTATGGAAAGAGCTATGCTTGGAAGTTCTCTGAAGAATAGGATTCGTAACGAATACCAGAGAGAACCAAAGTTATCGAAATAGCTCAAAGAATTATCAAACTGAAGTGGCAGTCGGCCGACCAATTTCGTAAAGAACCGACAACCGCGGGGCTAATGGAGACCGCGTCTCTGCAAACGTAGTGTAAGATGCCCTCCAGCCAGGTGGGATAACGATCTAGGACAGGCTGCAGACAGATGCTGGATGCGACAAGCTATAGGCGACAAGAGATTCCGACACCGGACCGTTGTTAACCTTTAAAACTCACCCCCTTCCACTTTCGACCTCAGATCGCCCGTAATTTATTGTTTCTTTCATTTTTGTTACATTTTCTTCCTTTTCCAATAGTTTTTGTCCTAGGTAGGTACTTAATATTTTGTCAGTTTCCAAAAATATAGACTCTGATCTAACAGATTTTTACAACTGCATATAATAAAACTTTTTAAACTTTCACGATTTGTTGACATATTATTAAAGAAAATTTATCGGGTATTTATCGCGTACATTTTGTTTTTATTTTCCCCTACGTTTCCATCTTGCATAATAACATTTCCATTAGTTTCCATTAGAGTTAGTCACGCATTAGAATTTAACAAAGCGATTATACTTAGACCGTTGCGTTGACTTGATAAAGCGTCGGCGTTGTGTTTATGAAATTGAAGTATCGTTACGATATTTCTTTGGTCGTGGTCTAATAATATCGATATTAGACCACGACAAAAGATCGGAATATTGTAAACACTAGGTAGTTCTATTTTTGTTCTGTTATTTGATTTTCTTTGTTATTAAATATTTCCTAAAGAATGAGGACTTAATAGTCTAAAGTATCGTAAATTACTAGACCTAACGCCTTAAAAGACCTTTGACCTTTACCCATTCCATTTACAATAGCGACAAGCCTAATTTTCCGTAAATATATTATACACCATTTTCTATAAATCCAGGTACCTCTTCGATTCAATTGTATCGTCTCAGATCATTATCCAATAATTATTATCCAAGAAATGCAACGGAACGGAAGGAATGCGAGCAACATAACTCTTGTGTTTGTAACGGGATCTGAAAGCCACTTACCGCCATCCTGCCTTCAACAATCCAAAACAAAAACTTATTGCGCACGCGCACAACTACACCAACTTTCTTCACTTAAATAAAATCACTATTATTATTGATACTGATTTAACGACACATTCATTGCAAAAAAACTCTTTGTGCCTATATTTATGAAGTTTTCAGTTATTAATTGGATCATTTTACATTTTAGTATTTCCGGTAAATGTGAGCATGCGTGCACTCTGCGCACGTTCGATATTCGAATGGATGCGTTCCGTTCCTCTCTCCGCGCGCCGCAATGCCCAAGTTCAAGTTTAAAAGAGGTCGTCGACTTCTTTCTGCTACATAATTAGTTACGTAAGTCTGTAGCTTGGTTTTGTTCGCTTCAAATGAGAGAAGGAGAGTTTTTAGCGAATTCTAGGTTTGATGTAAGGCAGTAGGTAAATGATTTTAATTTAGTTAAATTAAATGTTCTACTCTATATTTAGTTCTATGTATGTACGCGGTTTCTCCTTCATTTGTGTGAATTGTCCAGCACTTATTACTTTTTTAATCTGGAAAATTCAAAAGTTATTGTATAAATACTATCCAGCCACTCATAACGTTTATAGTTTTCAATGAGTTTTCAGTAAAAATTATGATGTGGAAATTTTGAGATGAGACTAAAATATTCTCACAAAAGTTCCGCATGAAAAATTAAATTTTTGTTAAATACCCGTGCGAAGCCGGGACGGACTGCTAGTTTCAAATATGTTTATTTAGGTACTACATTTTTAAATGATTGTGAGTAAAATAGATAAAAAAAACAGGTTCGTTGTCTCTGAAATACTCAAAAACTATTGGCACTGGCCTTAGCTGGAGAGAGCCGACGCGGTGGACGACAAGTGGATCCAGGTGGCCGGCGGCGTGTTTGGTCCAGAAGTTTCGGAGTCTATTCAATTCAAACATACAAAAACCAACAAATCTTTTAATTTAATTATTAACAATGAATAATTGAACTCTACAGGAACTGCTAAACTGCTAAAGTATTCGTCACCCTCCGTATTCGCCCGGCTTGCTCCGACGGACACAATTTTTTCGTTATTTGGACAATTTTCTACGTGACCAAAAGTTTTTTTCCCATGAGGCAGTACCTAAGATAGCTTTCGATTTCTTCTTTATACCACTAAGTATTGGTCCACAATTTATTTATCGTTTATTCGCAATTTATTTTATTAACGCTCGTAAAAAAAAGTTGTAGTGTGCTTATGCTACCACGCACGGAAGAGGAATCCATATACATAGGTATCATCAAAAATATAAAGTAAATAAATACATAAGGTACTTATCAAGAAGATTTAGATCGCGTGACCGAAGCTGTTTTACATTTTCATATAAATAAGAATAAAAAAATGTGTACAAATTAAGTGACAAAGTTACATGTTCCTAGAATAAGAAAAGTATAAAAAAAACTGAACTGTGTATACATAATTATCATCACTCTACAACGTACGACGAATTAAGTGACAAAGTTACATGTTCCTAAAATTAGAAAGTTTAAAAAAAAACTCTACAACGTACATTACATGTGTACGTTGTAGAGGATCGTCCTCGGACGAATCACCTGACGTAGGGCTGAGTCTCAACAGATCGCAGCACGACGCTGCTCTACCGAGCACAACACCCCGCCAGGAACGTAAGTCGTCTACAGACTATTCCGAGCCCCGACATCGAACTGAGTTAAATCCGGACCGATATGAGCCGTGGTGCACGTGTTCGCACCGTACGCACCGATCTCCAAGGTCCAAATGGGCTTCGACGTCACGCCTTACGTTATGTAAAGCGCAACTAGTAAAGTCACATTGTTTAGAGCCTCCCGACTCTCGGGGCTCCACATTGGTCACATCACCTTAGTATAAATACAATTTGCATGTACTCAAATTAACACTTTAAACTTTTATTTCTGATAAATCCCTGGGATTTATATCAATCGTACAAAGTAACAACAATTGCATCAAGCAATCACAACAGATAGCTATTCTCATAGAATAGTTATATGAAACTCCTTAACATTTCCATTATTTCATAATAAATTTGGAAAACATTTAGATTCTTAATTAAAATATTATTACGAAATGGGTACTAACCAAGGGTTAGATTTGAATTAGTTATAAATTTTCGCACGACCGGCCGCTCGGCAGAGTGCATGAACTAAATGTTCGAGCAGTATTACTATCATAAAAGAACCCCGTTCATGAGATTTTACAATGCGTATATAGTAATGTTAACGACGGTAGACTAGTGGACCACCGTTCTCGATATTAAACCGTAGTAGCAGCGCGATCGACAAGTGGTACTATATTATTGTAATTATATTATTGTAATCCATAACTTTTTTTCTATATTAACAATGAAAGAGCGCTGCAGTGTTCTCTTGTTTGCTCTCATTACATCGCTATGTAGCGTGTTTTAGTATAAATTCAAACTTTAAAGTACATATTCAAACATGTATTAATAAATACATCATTAGGCCGTGTCATGTGGTACCGGCATAGAAATTCACCACCCCCACCTCTTCCCGTGGGTATCGTAATAGGCGTCTAAGGAAAATCACCAGGGGACTGCGATTCCTCAACCTGCATGCCCCAGTGTGGGGATATTTTGGGCAACATAACCTCCAAATAATAACTAATGGATAATTGTTATTAATTATTTCAGCCGTGGACATTGGGGGCCTGTGATATGACATTATATAAGGTAGTGCCGATCACAGCCGCCATACGGTTATTAATATCAATACGTCAACATAAACACAACACTCACAAACTAAAAACATTAATTAATAATGTTGACTTCATCACATCTCTATAGTTTCCTCTGATATCCTCAATAGCTCCACAATATTCTATAGTCAAACAAGACTTCGCAGCCAAAATGAAATCACAGAGAGTCACAAAGTGATCATTTCGCACTTTTCTCAGCGTACGCGACGATAGGTATCTGATTTATCTAACTGGCGTATAACAGTGTCAAAAGTGTTTATTCCTATATTTTAATGAGGTATTGTATTATTATTTTGTTATGATAAAAGAAACCATTATTTTTAATACCTAATAAAATTTATAGGAAATGAGCAAAAAAAATTTGAGTCCCATCTTTAGGTATATTTTCTCCCGTGCGTCGCTCACCCACCGGTGACACGTTCATGGAATAGAATGGATCCCCTATACATATAAGTATGTATTTGGATTACAGTGCGGTTGCGGCCTAGATTAACAAATCCACTACAAATAAAAATCTAATAAAAAATTAACGTAATCATAACAAAATCCAACAAAAAAAGTCTGCTGTTTGTTCCGGAGAAATACCTAGCTAAATGGGTGCATGCATCTATTTAAAAAAATATCGAGAAATCTTTCACTCAAATGTTTTTAAAACACGTAATACCTACAAGATAAAAGTTCGAAGTTATACCTAGGTATTTCCTGAATGAAGCTTTTACTGATTCTGAGATAAATAAGACCTATGTGGTGCGGCGGACAAAGGTCGGCCTGCGACGCAGGAGGTTGCGGGTTCGATTCCCGCCTCGGGACAAATATTTGTACGATCAGCAGTTATTTGTTCAGGGAGTTCTGGTCGTTTCTATGTATACCTAATAAAATATCTATCTATGTAATAATATTGTATTATGTATATATCAGTCATCTAGTACCCATAACACAAGCTCTACTTAGCTTGGGGCTAGATGATGCTGTGTGGATTGTCCGGTACAGAAAAATTTAAAAATAAATAAATATCGATTGCGAACTACAAAATTGCACACCACCACTCTTCTAATGAAATAGTCAGGCGCGCGGCGCGCGGCATTCTTCTCGTAAGAAAATATTGGATACCTCGCAGTGTCAGGTCATATTACAACAAAGGAAGATCTTCATTGGATCGGCACCTGTTTGCACTTGTAACTAAGGTGTCTAGCACTTATGCCTGCCAACCTAGGTCCGTCGTCCCGCCTACGTCGGATGTTAATAAGTAATGCCTACTACTTTAATGTTAGCAATCATCTTCAATTTCTACTTAGAAAATAAAGCGGTTTCGTGCTAGGTGATAGGTACAATAATGAAGACAGTACCGACAGTACAACATGCTTATAAGTAGGTAGGTACCTAGTTTTATCGCTCCAAGGTTGTTCATATCATCATTCTAGGCTGATCTATTAAGGAGGTAAGGACTTGATCAAAAAGTTTGGACGAGTTTTGCTACAATTCGAATACGGCGAGGATTCCCGAAATTCGGGATTTTTAAATGGCCGTACCTCAATAACTATAAGGCCTTTTATAGGTACTTACATATTATAGTTGAGGATATTTTCTAGTGTATCACTTGACAAAAACACGATTGGTAACATTTCACCCGATAGAAAAAAATTACGAAGTTACGTCTAAATTAAACTTTGAATGATCAGTCAGTGTGCATAGAAAAATATGAGTAAAATAACACAAAATGTATACCAAAACATTGCAAATGTTATTACGCAGTGCATCACTAGAAAATATTTTTATATGCCACTAGCGGCCCGCCCCGGCTTCGCACGGGTATTAAACAAAAATTTCAGAAATTATACACACTAAAACGATGGGTTTCACAGTTTTCATACGGATCTTTACTTTTTTTAACAGCATTGGGGTTTTTGACATTGACTCGACATTCCAAAACTGACACTGGCCGTAGAGAAAAAGCAAGCACCGTGCGCTATACAACCTCTTTTTCTATTCTGACGCGCCATAATAGAAAAAGAGGTTGAATATACAGCCCACGGTTCAATTATTGAATTTTTCATGCGGATCCCTAACTTTTTTGAAAATATTATATAGCCTATGTTCATCACGGAAAATTAAGGATTCTAATGGTGAAAGAATTTTTTAACTCGGTCCAGTAGTTTCGGAGCCTATTCAATTCAAACAAACAAACAAACAAACAAACAAACAAACAAACAAACATACAAACAATCAAATCTTTCCTCTTTATAATATTAGTATAGATAAAAATATTTTTCAAAACAATGTACCTACCTAAATTATGTACAAAATCGTGGTCGGCTGCCTGCTCGCCGTCTCGCTCACACTCGCCGAGGCGCGCCGCCATAGAGAGAGCTCATGTCGGGAATCCTCGCCCTAACAATCTAACAAGGAATGTTATCTTATCTGTGGCACAGATAACATAAATACAAATGAAATAAATAGGTATTACGCGAATAGACCCGTTACCTAGCACTGGGAACATTTAGGGGAACTGCATTGGTGTCCGTCCATTATAATAATACAATACCTTCAGGAACGCGGTTCGATCCATATACTAGCGCCATCTACATCACCGTGTAGCGAACTACATCTAACACTCTGCACTCAGCGCGCTAGTTTAGTTGATAAGCGCTCCACGGCGACGGCGCGGCGCCACTTTAGTGGGTATCGCTTGATTGCTGGCGCCATCTGTTCGAAGCTTGTGGAACTTTTTCATTAGGTCATTGACTACCGATCACTCATTGAGAGCATTTTCGACCAACATGTCGAACAAATGCAAAGCTTGCGGGAAATTTATTTCACCAGATGCCACTTGCTGTAGAAAATGCAAAGGATTTTACCACAAGGGATGCGTTTCTCTACTGAGCCTGAGCCGTTTGTATCAATGCTTAGTACCTACTTCAGATTTGTCTAATGTATGTTGTGATGAATCACAACGTCACAACAGGTAGTAAGTAGGTACAATTAGTAAGCAAGTAAAATAAAAAAATATTTAACGCACAAAAATATTTACTTTATATTTTGTATTATCTATACTAATATTATAAAGAGGAAAGATTTGATTGTTTGTATGTTTGTTTGTTTGTTTGTTTGTTTGAATTGAATAGGCTCCGAAACTACTGGACCGAGTTAAAAAATTCTTTCAACATTAGAATCCTTAATTTTCCGTGATGAACATAGGCTATATAATATTTTCAAAAAAGTTAGGGATCCGCATGAAAAATTCAATAATTGAACCGTGAGCTGTATATTCAACCTCTTTTTCTATTATGGCGCGTCAGAATAGAAAAAGAGGTTGTATAGCGCACGGTGCGAAAAAGCAATTTTCTCTACGGCCACGGCCAGTGTCAGTTTTGGAATGTCGAGTCAATGTCAAAAACCCCAATGCTGTTAAAAAAAGTAAAGATCCGTATGAAAACTGTGAAACCCATCGTTTTAGTGTGTATAATTTCTGAAATTTTTGTTTAATACCCGTGCGAAGCCGGGGCGGGCCGCTAGTACATAATACTTTCACTTGGTGGTTCACTAACAGAAAAAAAATATGAAAATATACTTAGACTAGCGGCCCGCCCCGGCTTCGCACGGGTATTAAACAAAAATTTCAGAAATTATACACACTAAAACGATGGGTTTTACAGTTTTCATACGGATCTTTACTTTTTTTAACAGCATTGGGGTTTTTGACATTGACTCGACATTCCAAAACTGACACTGGCCGTAGAGAAAAAGCAAGCACCGTGCGCTATACAACCTCTTTTTCTATTCTGACGCGCCATAATAGAAAAAGAGGTTGAATATACAGCCCACGGTTCAATTATTGAATTTTTCATGCGGATCCCTAACTGTTTTGAAAGTATTATATAGCCTATGTTCATCACGGAAAATTAAGGATTCTAATGGTGAAAGAATTTTTTAACTCGGTTCAGTAGTTTCGGAGCCTATTCAATTCAAACAAACAAACAAACAAACAAACATACAAACAAACAAACAATCAAATCTTTCCTCTTTATAATATTAGTATAGATAAATTAGGAGGGATTCGAACCCAGGTACTGCCAAATGGCGTATTGTGCCCAACAGTTCACTTCACTCACATTATAATCTTTGCCTGTGTGAGTGAATCGGTGCGGCAATTTTGCTCTTCCCAAATATAAGTTCTATAAAAGTTTTCTACACTTGAAAAAATGCTTGGTACATGAAAAACAACGTACTATAAGCGGAAAATATATAAATATAAACTAATATGCATAATTTACTAAGAAAACCATAAAAACCACAAATTGAAAATCAGCGCCATCTATTGGCGAAGGTATGCCTAAACAAGGAGAACCGCGAACCACCACAAGAATCTGCTATTATGACATAGAAATAGAAAAAATAAACGTTCTCGCGTTGTGCATGTTATTCATACTTTTTATAAATCACTAGCAGCCCGCCCCGGCTTCGCACGGGTATTTTAAAGAATTTTAAGTTCTTACATACACACGTTAGATAGGTAGTTTATTATTGAAGTTTTCATAGGGATCACTAACTTTAAAAATATTCTATAGCCTATGATTATCATTCCTAGGATGATTTTTTCCAAAAAGGTCTAGTAGTTTCGGAACTTATTCAATTCAGACCACAAACAAACAATAAAACCTCTCCTTTTTAAAATTGTACCTTTACCTCCTTCTATACTAATATTATAAAGAGGAAAGATTTGATTGTTTGTTTGTTTGTATGTTTGTTTGTTTGTTTGTTTGTTTGTTTGTTTGAATTGAATAGGCTCCGAAACTACTGGACCGAGTTAAAAAATTCTTTCACCATTAGAATCCTTAATTTTCCGTGATGAACATAGGCTATATAATATTTTCAAAAAAGTTAGGGATCCGCATGAAAAATTCAATAATTGAACCGTGGGCTGTATATTCAACCTCTTTTTCTATTATGGCGCGTCAGAATAGAAAAAGAGGTTGTATAGCGCACGGTGCTTACTTTTTCTCTACGGCCAGTGTCAGTTTTGGAATGTTGAGTCATGTTCAGTTTCAGTTCAGTTTTCATACGGATCTTTACTTTTTAGGGTTTTGACATCGGTTGCAAAACCCTTATGAAATCACTTTGGGTCTGTTTTGTGTTTTGAATCCTTAATATCTCAGAAACTACTGCAGCTATTGACTTGAAATTTGAAATAATAATACATTTTGTGCGCCCGCACATATTTATAGAAAAAAAAATGAAAAAAAATGAAAAATAAAAATGAAGATTTTCCATACAAATTTTGAAATCGAAATTTTAAATGGGACCTACAAAGTCGAAAGTGGTATCAAATAAAAGGTACTCGTTTGTAGATTTCAAAATAGTTTTTGAAATTTTGGTAGATTTTATACTTTTTAAAATATTTTGAAAAAGGTCAAAAAAATGACCGTTCCCCCCCCCCTATCTCCGAAGATTGCAGAGCGATCGACGTGATATGTACCAAGTGTTTGTAGATATGGATCTATATTTTACAGGAAAAATATAGAGAAGTCTGTAAAAATAACAGTTTTTGAAATATGGTCAAAAAAGGGCGGGAAAAATTTCTGAAGGGCTGACTACCCCACCGAGTTGGGTATCAAATGAAAGGTATTGGCTTGTAAATTCCAATACAGTTTTTGAAATTTCGACAGATTTTACACTTTTTGATATATTTTGAAAATGGTCGAAAAATTGACCGGTACCCCCCCCTTATCTCCGAAGATTGCAGAGCGATCGATGTGATATGTACCAAGTGTTTGTAGATATCGATCTATATTTTACAGGAAAAATATAGAGAAGTCTGTAAAAATAATACTTTTTGAAATAAGGTCAAAAAAGGGCGGGAAAATTTTCTAAAGGGGTGACTACCCCACCGAGTTGGGTATCAAATGAAAGGTATTGGTTTGTACATTTCAATACAGTTTTTGAAATTTCGATAAGTTTTATACTTTTTGAAATATTTTGAAAAAGGTCAAAAAATTTACCATTCCCCCCCCCCTTATCTCCGAAGATTGCAGAGTGATTGATGTAAAATGTACTAAGCGTTTGTAGATATAGATCTATATTTTACAGGAAAAATATAGAGAAGTCTATAAATATAATACTTTTTGAAATATGGTCAAAAAACTAATTTTCATACAATGGGGGCTATTTCATTGAGAGTAATATCAAATCAAAGGTATGGATTTCGACAATTCAAAACAGGTTTTGAAAATCGTCTAAGTTTCATACTTAGTGAAATAGGTTGAAAAAAGCCGAAAAAAAATTGTAGGTACCAACCCACTTACCTACCCACAAAATCTGTGTAGTAAGTAACTGTAAAAGGAGTTCCACAGCGCACCAAAACCGTTGTTCTCAAAATTTTTGAGAAGAGGTATGTACCTATCCTAGATAATCCACACAGTATCATTTACCCACAAGCTAAGCAAAGCTTGTGTTATTGGTATTACTACGATAGCTGTTATACTTAATAAAGTATAAGTATCACATTAGGTGATTTATTTTTGTGTATTGAAAAGGACTAGAACACCCGAACAAATAATCTGAAGATCCTACAAATATTAGTCCCGAGGCAGGAATCAAACATATACGTACCTACCTAAACGACAAAAGTTCAAAACCCTCGGCGCGCGAGTTACACTCGCACTTGTCGTACTTGTTTTAACAGCATTGGGGTTTTTGACATTGACTCGACATTCCTAAACTGACTGGCCGTAGAGAAAAAGCAAGCACCGTGCGCTATACATATACAACCTCTTTTTCTATTCTGACGCGCCATAATAGAAAAAGAGGTTAAATATACAGCCCACGGTTCAATTATTCAATTTTTCATGCGGATCCCTAACTTTTTTGAAAATATTATATAGCCTATGTTCATCACGGAAAATTAAGGATTCTAATGGTGAAAGAATTTTTTAACTCGGTTCAGTAGTTTCGGAGCCTATTTAATTCAAACAAACAAACAAACAAACATACAAACAAACAAACAATCAAATCTTTCCTCTTTATAGTATTAGTATAGACTAGCGGCCCGCCCCGGCTTCGCACGGGTATTAAACAAAAATTTCAGAAATTATACACACTAAAACGATGGGTTTCACAGTTTTCATACGGATCTTTACTTTTTTTAACAGCATTGGGGTTTTTGACATTGACTCGACATTCCAAAACTGACACTGGCCGTAGAGAAAAAGCAAGCACCGTGCGCTATACAACCTCTTTTTCTATTCTGACGCGCCATAATAGAAAAAGAGGTTGAATAATACAGCCCACGGTTCAATTATTGAATTTTTCATGCGGATCCCTAACTTTTTTGAAAATATTATATAGCCTACTAGCGGCCCGCCCCGGCTTCGCACGGGTATTAAACAAAAATTTCAGAAATTATACACTCTAAAACGATGGGTTTCACAGTTTTCATACGAATCTTTACTTTTTTTTACAGCATTGGGGTTTTTGACATTGACTCGACATTCCAAAACTGACACTGGCCGTAGAGAAAATGCAAGCACCGTGCGCTATACAACCTCTTTTTCTATTCTGACGCGCCATAATAGAAAAAGAGGTTGAATATACAGCCCACGGTTCAATTATTGAATTTTTCATGCGGATCCCTAACTTTTTTGAAAATATTATATAGCCTATGTTCATCACGGAAAATTAAGGATTCTAATGGTGAAAGAATTTTTTAACTCGGTCCAGTAGTTTCGGAGCCTATTCAATTCAAACAAACAAACAAACAAACAAACATACAAACAATCAAATCTTTCCTCTTTATAATATTAGGTCCTTACATATGAAATTGGCGTTTTGTATGGGAGGAACAAAAAGTCGAATATTTTTTAATATAATATATTTAATTAATCAAACTATGAACCATTATTTTCTATGCACTTTTGCCATCTTATAGGTAGTTCATTGATCCCTTTACTAAAAAAACCAGTCGGACGGGAATCAATAAAATCTTTGAAGGCGATTTGGACTGCCCCATCGGAGTTGAATTTTTTCCCTTGCAAGAAGTTATCCAAATTTCGAAAAAAATGGTAATCTGTTGGAGCAAGGTCCGGGGAGTACGGAGGATGTCTTAGACTTTCCAATTGAAGCTCTTCTAATTTAGTAGCCGTCTGTTGCGCAGTGTGTGGTCTAGCGTTGTCGTGAAGCAGCAGTGGCGTGGAGCGATTGACCAGCCTAGGTTGTTTAGCCGCTAGCTTTTCCATCATGGTTTGCAATTGCTGACAATAGACATCAGCCGTAATAGTCTGGCCAGATTTGAGAAAACTGTAATGAACAATACCGGCACTAGTCCACCAAACGCTTACAAGTAACTTTTTTGGGGTTAATTTTCGCTTGGGGCAGGATTTGGCTGGCTGGCCAGGATCCAACCATTGCGCTGAGCGCTTCCGATTATCGTAAAGAACCCATTTTTCATCACAGGTAATGATTCGGTTTAAAATACCTTCATTATTGTGCCGGTTTAGTAATGTAACGCAGCAGTCGACGCGCGTTTGCCGGTTTGCTTCAGTCAATTCGTGAGGTACCCACCTTTCAAATGAGTGACGCAAACAGAAAAAAACAGAAGAAAAAAAACAAATGAATGACGATCATCGAAGCACAAATACATGAGTCTATAGCTGTACAAATTTGAATTTGGAATTCCTTACCAAAGAGGAGAAATTTGTGATTAAAGTGGCCAGTACGAAAAACGCCAATTTCATATGTAAGGACCTAATATTAGTATAGATTAAATATAACAGCTATCGTAGTAGTACCAATTACACGAGCTTGCTTAGCTTGTGGCTAAATGACGTTGTGTGGATTATCCAGGATACCTACATTACTCTTCTCATATTTTTTGGAGCACGGTGGAATTCATTAATTCAATAATCTTATTATCTAAACTAAATATTCTTCGAGCGCAGTGGAATACATTGAGTATGGATTTTAAAATTTTGAGAACAACGGTTTTGTGGCTCTGCACTGTGGAACTACTATTAGTACCGGTCAATTTTTCGACCTTTTTCAAAATATATCAATAAGTATAAAATCTATCGAAATTTCAAAAACTGCATTGGAATGTACAAACCAATACCTTTCATTTGATACCCAACTAGGGAGGGTAGTCACCCCTTTAGAATTTTTTCCCGCCCTTTTTTGACCATATTTCAAAAAGTATTATTTTTACAGATTTCTCTATATTTTTCCTGTAAAATATAGATCAATACCTACAAACACTTCCTACATATCACGTCGATCGCTCTGCAATCTTCGGAGATAAGGGGGGGGGGGGGGAACGGTCATATTTTTGACCATTTTTAAAATATTTTAAAAAGTATAAAATCTACCAAAATTTCAAAAACTATTTTGAAATCTACAAACGAGTACCTTTCATTTGATACCACTTTCAACTTTCTGCCGTGCTAAAGATAACCGCCGTAAGCAACATTTTTTTCAATATTGAGTTACTATCATATTCGGAACCGCCGTATCGAGATCTATAAGTTTTACTTTGACAGTTTTTCAAAATAAAGGCTCTAAAGGCTATTTTCAATTTAGATAAGCGCAGTAAGTACATTATTTTTTTTAGAATCCTTATAATTACAGTTGTAAGGACTCATGCCACGGTTATGCTCTAAACTTCCTAAAACATAGCACATAGAGTGCTTACCATAAATGCAGTAACTGCCTACATTTTATTAAACATTTCGTATTTTTTGGCTCGATAACTGCTCTGCTCATAAGAACTGGGCACTGCTATGCTCTCTGGTCGATATTATTAACAGTGATATTTCAGCTGAGAGCATAACGCTGAAATTCTTTGAACCCAATTTTTCTAAAGAAAAGGAAAAGTTTACGATTTTAACGATTTTGTGGACTCGGTCCAGAAGGGCAAAAAAATGGAAAACATTGTAAAAATGCTGGAAATAGCAGATTTCGTCTCTGACGAAGATATTTCTTCGCAGCAAAAGTTTCGCAAAAATGAACCACGAGTCTATTTGAGTAATAAATTGGCTGTGAGGGTTGAGCGGGGCCTTTACGAATTAAAGTATAGATTTTGTCACAGTGAGGAATTCAAAACAAAACCATTGGATTTTCTACATACAAAAATTACTAAAAACTAAATTAAATCAATTTCCTCCTATGCAGCGCAAACAATTTCCTAGAGGGATAACCCAGGAAAGAAAATCAGCTATTTATTATGGAATAGCTAATTCCTCTGATGCTCGAAATTTTTTAGCTTTTTGGATTAATTTGCCCACCGCTTATTCTGCTGAAAAGCTGTTGGATGAAAACTAATACATAGAAGAGTAAATTTTCCGAGTTGTGTTTATAGATTTTTTGAAGGTTGCGTTTTTATTGTTAAAGTAGGTAGTCCTTATTGTTTTAGGTGTTTGTTTCATTTTTTATCTGTTTTAAATGTCATCCAAAGTACGTAGTAAAGTTTAGGTATCATCAACAAGTTATCGATCTAAAATATTTTTTAAGCATAAAAACGATCTTAGAATAATTAAAAAATAATTATACTGCATAATATGCAATGAAAAATGATAGTAAAAAGGTTAAATTTATATTTTAACAGGTGATTAGTATAAGTTAATGAGACTGTAATAACTAACTAATATAGGTAATTTTGAATGATAATTTTGAATGTGTGTATAGGTAATTTTGAATTCCAAATAAACATTTTATACTTAAAAATATTTTGTTTAACTTATTTTCGCTATTCTAACAAACGCTGATGTGATAAGTGATAATAAAGTTAATAAAATTATAATACATTAAGATTTTCTTCAAATTACTCCTTCACTAACTTGCAACAAGCGCCGTAAGTAGCGTAAGTAGTTTGAGGTAAAAATTTATTTATATTATGAATTCCTTGTTATAACCGTCGTAGGTGACGTGGTTAGCGCGGTTATGCTTAAAATAACAATATTTTCTAAATATCTTCTTATGAGCAAAAGTGCGATAAAAAAAATTCCATAGCATTAGCGCTCTATGTGTGTTGCTTACAACGCTTATTGCAAGTGTTTGTTTTTAAATAACCGTAAGCTTCCTCAGCATAACATGTTTTTTGTTATTTTATCGAAGTAATCGTTGTTGTAGGAGTATTCTTATCCAGCCTTTAAAAACTACATCATTTTCTCTGTAACACAAATGCATCAGAAGTATCAAAAAGTAAATTTTGTAGATGTAAACAACAAAAACAGATTCAAAACTTTAGACGCAATTTTCTCCAAACTAGCGCGCATGCACTTGCCGCTCTTATCCTTAGCACGGCAGCTTTGTAGGTCGTATTTAAAATTTCGATTTCAAAATTTGTATGGAAAATCTTCATTTTGATTTTTCATTTATTTTCATTTATTTTTCTATAAATATGTGCGGGCGCACAAAATGTATTATTATTTCAAATTTCAAGTCAATAGCTGCAGTAGTGTCTGAGATATTAAGGATTCAAAACACAAAACAGACCCAAAGCGATCCCATAACATAAGAACAAAACATAGTAGGTATATTAATAAAAATAAAATCTCAGTCTAAACATACAAAATTAAATAATTATCATATACTTGATTCGATTAAAATTAAATTAAATATCTGAACACAACAATAATACCCGTGCGAAGCCGGGGCGGATCGCTAGTCGTATATAATAGCGTATACCTAACTACCATTCAAAAGATATAAGGTAAGGTACGTAATTAAAAAGTCATAGGTAGGTACATTACAGAAAAGGCGCCGCTGGCGCTGTGTCACAGTGTACATCTGTGTCGTGCGTGGCTATCAGGCAAATCTATGAAATAGGTACCTAGGTAGCCGTGCGGCTCGTTCGCGCGATCGTCTACTACGACTCCCTACGCAAATTACGCTAAATATAGTTAAATATAAAGTAAAAATATAAAAAAACCATGTCCACCCGTGCTTGGCCGGGACGGGCCGCTAGTTAGCAGCAAAATCAGTTTTTCATAAATAACTCTGCAGCCGTTGCGTTGGAGACACAAATATAAAATTTTGGGCACATTTACACGACATAGGGCGCTAATTACACACTAATTAGCATCATTCGATTCTTGAAAAGACGATACTTTTTGCTGGGCGAACGCACACTAGGTACTTATTTATATTTTTATTGCTAAAGGTAAATAGTCTTGTCAGTCAAATACCTACATATTTATCTACTAGTCTAGCAACGAGTATTGATTAATTTGTGTTTTTTACCTACTTACTAGGCATGAGGGTGTGTTTTTGGATAAATTTCCTTTCCCTTTAGGTATAGGTATGAGGGGGGGGGGGGGGGTCTGAACTCATTGCTGGTGTTTTCGCTTTGCTCACGCGTTTGTCTCTTTCTATTAACACCATTGACTCTTTTGCAAACGTGAACGTTTCTTTGATAGGTACCTATCAAAAAAAATTAAATGTGTACACCATACAAGTACCTAACACTTGTATGGTGTACACATTTAAATTATTCCCCCCGCGGCTAAGAACATACCAACCTACCTGTCTTATCCATAAATAATATGTTCACGCACGGCTATGACACTGAACTACCTACCAAGTACCTACCATATTGCATAGAAAATTCTTTTATACTAAGTACCTACCTACCTACTTGTTTGTCACGAACAGCTGACACAATGGCGAGGTCAGGTCATTGCCCAGAGATGGGTACCAACCGTTCCTTTGCGACAAAAGTCGCATGCACCCTTATAATTTTACCGACAATTTGCGGAAATGTTCATTGACTTTAACAAAGTGGTTCCGTAGCTCCATTTGAAACTATGTAACGGTGTGATATTATTCCATAAATCTTAGTAAGCGGTGGTTAGTTTAGTACCTAATTTTATTTAGGTACATAAATCACAATAAAATAAGATTTGAGTCATACCTAGTAGGTAGGTAGTGTATGCACGTGTACCTATGCACGTAACAGACAATAGCAGGGTGACAGCAGCGTAATTAAATTATTTAATAATCCTAGATCCTGTTCGAATTTTTTAAGCGTTGAACCCTAACTACAAATAATTATGTTGTAGGCTGGTTGTAGGCATCTGTGTCGGCCTTAATTTCGATAAAGAAGAAACGAAAGACAAATGAAATAGAATCTTAAACTCACAACATTACTGTGACATTACATTACACACAACTCTTTTCATAAGACAGACCTATCTTTGACGGCGCGCGGCGGCGGCGCGGCGCGGGCGGCGGCGGATTCAAAGACTTTCGGCTTTTGTAAGTAAAGATAATTTCGCTCATGTTATAGCGGCGCGGCGCGCGGGCAGCGGGACGCGGGGGCCCGAGCGGTGAAATCAAACAGCAGGCACAGTATACATATAGACAGTATGGAAACTACCTACAAACGCTCCAAACGGCTCACTCACACAAACAGACATGCGGAGAAAACCGGAGCTTTCGTATATTAAACTTCCTGCTGATTAATATATGAGATAAAACGTATTATATCGAATAATGAGTCACGGACTCATTATTGATCATAATGAATTCTTGAATTTATTTGAAAATCCAAAATGACGGCGGCGGCGGTTTAAAGGTTATTTAAAGTCGATAGGTAGATTGAGAATATTTTATACGAAAATTCCTATAGGTAATAAAGAATTCCGACGTGTCGTAGTAGACGCAAGTACTTTTATGTGAACCATTTGTAATAATTAGGAAAAAAGATTATTAAGAAATGTTTTTTTAATTAGGTACCTACATAGGCGACTTACTTAGGTACCGTAAGAATCACACGCATTTTCGGATTGAAACACGGTACGGTTTTGCAGTCGCTCATGAGCGTTGCCCACGCGCCACCTGCGCTGCAGTGTCTGGGCGCGCCCACTACTAACAAAAAAAGTTACAACCCTATGCTACTATAATGGAGCGTAGGTATTTTGTATTTCATCAACTTAGTTTCCATACTGTCCATATGTATACTGTGCAGCAGGCCACGTGCACGGGGCGTGCACCATATTGAAGTATTGTATATTAGTACCTATGTCGGCTTTGTTCCCATTGGCTGGAGTGTTTGAGCAGGCGGCGCGGGGCGTGGCCGCGCGGTGCTGATTGGCTTTCATGCCTCACTAGCGGCTAGGTGACACCCAAAGGGTCTGTGGTCTCGCTCAGTTTGCATAGTGTAGAAAGAGATGCCCTCTATTTCAAAGCCGACAAACGAATTTTTTATCCGAAGTAAGCTGCGGCGCCGCCGCGGCGGCTAGGGATGTCGGCAGTGAAGAAAAATATCGATATATCGATATTTATAAAAATATCAATATCGGCCTCGATATATCGAGGAAAAAATATCGATAATCGATATATCGGTCAAATTTTCAGAGAAGTTTGCAATTTAAAATAATAATATTTTATACAATGCACATTATTTTATTATACAAAAACCTTAATAAAACGAAGGAATTTTTTTAGACACTTTTTATTATGCAAATTAGAAACTACAAACTACTCAAAGTAAAATTTTTCCTCCTGCAGAGTCTTGAACCCCTCGTTAAAAATATACAATATTCTAAGAATAAAGAAACAAAAACATAATATAGTTAATATACAATACAATGAAACACTGGAAAGATCATAAATCAAAACATTCAATAGATAATAACTTCTTAATATTTTATCTATGGCTCTGCATCTGGTAGAGCTGACGAGTTTTGCTCCAACTCGAAAACTAACAAGCTAACAAGGTAAAGGTTTCTTGTTCGCTTCTTTACTTTACCTTAAAAAGATTGAAGTGAACAATTAATCAAAGTGATCACTTTATTTCCCAGTATTACTAATGTAATTTGTGTTTTGTGACGTGTCCAAGAGTCCTGTAAGGTCTAAAGGAAATAAAGCACTTTGATTTTGATTTTGATTTTGATTTAGAGGGAGGAGGTGATTTTCTTTCGTCCGAGATCTGATTTGACTCAATTCTGCCAATACCTATCAGTTTCAAATTGCGCATTTATGAACGAAGCATTTACGGTTTTGATTTGGAATGGTAGTGACTTTATTTAGATAGTGATTGATGCTAATAAGTAATTAAGATAAATGAAATATGGAAAAAATATCGTTTTTGATACTTTTTCGATATTAGATATTTTGTATCGATGTATCGATATATCGGATCAAAATATCGATATATCGGATCAAAATATATCGGCTAAAAATATCGATATATCGAATTAAAAATATCGATATATCGATATTTTTTCAGCATCCCTACGGCGCGGCGGCGGCGGCAAGCGGCATCGTCACAGACAAAAGAGACGTAGGCCAGAAATGAGGTAGGTATATAATGACGAATGTTTTATTTGATTGCTACCGGCCGTTTTCTAATGGCAATGCCGCCCGCGAGCGTGCAAAAGTTAATCCAAATTTCAAAGCTTACGTGTGAGTAGTGAGATTTTATCGTCGAGTATAAACTTGTTACCGTGTTTGCGATAACATCTTGAGGCTGCCATACAAGTGGTTTTATTTATTCTCATTCGCGCCATGTTTGGGCTGATGTTTGCGAGTGTGATTTCTTCCTTAATCCTTTCTTTCTGCAACAGATCGGAACTCAACTAGCGGTACAGGCAGCGGGGCAGTAGTAGCCTACTCTTAGTGGTTTTATATTGTGTTTGAATAGTATCAGTGTAATTGAGTGATTGTGTTTGTGGCGTCTAGTTGTGCGGCGGAGGGCTGCGTACGAACGTACGTGAGCTGAGGGCGGAGGCCTGCTTCCACACGAGCTTTACGAGGCTGACTCTCCGCGAGCAGGTTTGATTGAACATTGAACAATGTGAGTACAATTCTGTTTGTATAAAGCGTAAATCTTAAATATACTTACTTAGGGGAGGACTATGTCCAGCCGTGGACTGGTGTGGGCTGATGATAAGGATGATACTTACTTTACTTGATACTTTGGTTTAGGTATATCCTAGTCTGGGAGTCCTAGTCGGTAGACCTGTTGAAAGATGAGTAGGTACCTAGTCCTGTGGGATACAGTGAATGTGTGATACCTTGCAAGGCACTCATTTCTAAAGCTGGATTTCATTATTAATTATTATTAAGTGAGTATCTCATTTCTATGGTCTTGTGCCATAAACTCGGTTCTTTGTGAGGCAAGTGTGGAGCCGTAGCCAACTGCACAGAGGCCCTTTTTGAGAGTAAATTAGGGGCATCATCCTCGGTTGCACAATATGATATAGATGGACTGGGTAATCTGGCTATGTTGGCTTCTTGCAGTTTCTATGGAAACAAATGGTTATTTCTACCCCATGAGGATTTATGTGATAAAAAGTAGACTATCTTTTCAGGCCTAGAACTACCTGTAAGCAAAATTTAAGCCTGATCCAATCTGTACCCTAGTGAGTGACAAGGTACTAAACATCTAAACTCCAGCTTTCTCAGTGTTATTAATACTTATGAGTGTTAGCAGGTTCACTTCAAACCTATATTTGTTGGAAGTACACCAACATTTCATCCCATAGGTATTTTAAGTCCCTCAGTATGTCATCTGAATGCTATGAGAATGTGGCACTAGTTCTGTGGAGTGGAGCTATTCCGCTGAGACCTAGTAAGGAATGTTGAAGGCTATGCTTATTTCATCACCTAGTTTCTTTTAGCAAACTAATTTTTGTGCTTCGATTTTTATTCCAGTAAAAAGGAGAGTGAACTCCTTTCATCGAGCAACATAGAGACTGGAGAATGTCTGTGAGCCCTCGCTGTGCCTCCCTCGCAGCCCAGCCGAGCAGCCGCTGTGGATGGAGTGGACCAGATGCTGAGTCATGGGGACACCCAGGAGTTGGAGTCGCTTCTCTCCAGCTCTACGAGCAACAAGAAAGATGAACTTCATTCTGTGAGTTGAATATCTTTAAGGGGCTCTTATTTGAGAAAGAAAAAGTGTAATTATTCTGCTGTCCATGTTTTCCGTGATGAGCAGAGCTTGTTTTATGGGGATTTTGTACATTGAGTTATGTTTCTTGCATGGGAGTGTATTATGCTTGGTGAACAATACCTAAGATTTCAGCGCTGATCCCAGTTCCCACTTACAATTAGAAATAAATACATAGTTTAAAGACTACAAGATTGTCCTTTCACATAAAGACTTGACTTTTTGTTATTCCATCAACAAACAACATACATTTTATTTGAAACTAGCTTTTGCCCGTGACTTCGTCCGATTAGAACTTGAAAATGGTTCGAACTGTATTAGGGTTTTGCCATCGGTTGCAAAACCCTTATGAAATCGCTTTGGGTCTGTTTTGTGTTTTGAATCCTTAATATCTCAGAAACTACTGCAGCTATTGACTTGAAATTTGAAATAATAATACATTTTGTGCGCCCGCACATATTTATAGAAAAATAAATGAAAATAAATGAAAAATCAAAATGAAGATTTTCCATACAAATTTTGAAATCGAAATTTTAAATGGAACGTACAAAGTCAAAAGTGGTATCAAATGAAAGGTACACGTTTGTAGATTTCAAAATAGTTTTGGAAATTTTGGTAGATTTTATACTTTTTAAAATATTTTGAAAAAGGTCAAAAAAATGACCGTTCCCCCCCCCTTATCTCCGAAGATTGCAGAGCGATCGACGTGATATGTACCAAGTGTTTGTAGATATGGATCTATATTTTACAGGAAAAATATAGAGAAGTCTGTAAAAATAATAGTTTTTGAAATATGGTCAAAAAAGGGCGGGAAAAATTTCTGAAGGGCTGACTACCCCACCGAGTTGGGTATCAAATGAAAGGTATTGGCTTGTAAATTCCAATACAGTTTTTGAAATTTCGATAAGTTTTATACTTTTCGAAATATTTTGAAAAAGGTCGAAAAATTGACCGGTACCCCCCCTCTATCTCCGAAGATTGCAGAGCGATCGATGTGATATGTACCAAGTGTTTGTAGATATGAATCTATATTTTACAGGAAAAATATAGAGAAGTCTGTAAAAATAATACTTTTTGAAATAAGGTCAAAAAAGGGCGGAAAAATTTTCTAAAGGGGTGACTACCCCACCGAATTGGGTATCAAATAAAAGGTATTGGTTTGTACATTCCAATACAGTTTTTGAAATTTCGATAAGTTTTATACTTTTCGAAATATTTTGAAAAAGGTCGAAAAATTGACCATTCCCCCCCCCCTATCTCCGAAGATTGCAGAGTGATTGATGTAAAATGTACTAAGCGTTTGTAGATAGAGATCTATATTTTACAGGAAAAATATAGAGAAGTTTGTAAATATAATACTTTTTGAAATATGGTCAAAAAACTAATTTTCATACAATGGGGGTTATTTCATTGAGAGTAATATCAAATCAAAGGTATGGATTTCGACAAATCAAAACAGGTTTTGAAAATCGTCTAAATTTCATACTTAGTGAAATAGGTTGAAAAAAGCCGAAAAAAAATTGTAGGTACCAACCCACTAATCTCTGTACTGTAGTAACTGTAATAGGAGTATCCTAGATAATCCACACAGTATCATTTACCCACAAGCTAAGCAAAGCTTGTGTTATTGGTATTACTACGATAGCTGTTATACTTAATAAAGTATAAGTATCACATTAGATGATTTATTTTTGTGTACAGAAAAGGACTAGAACACCCGAACAAATAATCTGAAGATCCTACAAATATTAGTCCCGAGGCAGGAATCAAACCTCAACCTCCTGCGTTGTAAGCCCACCGCGCCAAGAGGTTGTCATATACGTACCTACCTAAACGACAAAAGTTCAAAACCCTCGGCGCGCGAGTTACACTCGCACTTGTCGTACTTGTTTTTAATTGGTTTTTAACGTTATTCATTTTGTTGAAACATACCTATAAATAACTTACATGAGACGAGTTATTCTTAAGTATAAACTACTAGCGGTCCGCCCCGGCTTCGCACGGGTATTTAGCATAAATTGAATTTTTCATACGCCCTAACGTTTTTGAAAATATTCTATAGCTTATGTTCATCACGGAAAATTTTGGATTTTAATGGTGAAAGAATTTTTCATATCAGTCCAGTAGTTTCGGAGCCTATTCAATTCAAACAAACAAACAACCAAATCTTTCCTCTTTATAACATTAGTATTGGGTCGTTTTCGTAAGTATTACATACCTACCTATACATAGAAGTAAGTAGGTACTTATACACCTGTGCTTCTAGAAATAATTACTTATCTGAATGTTTCAGATAATTCAGTTAGTTTTGTTTTAAATGCATTTCATGAGTTACTGTTTTTGTATTTGCGGATGTTTTATTCTATCAGTGTGCACCTTCGTAAAGGTAGGTTGTAGTTCGGGGCTCGGGGAGCACTAGGGCGAGGTATTTTGGTTATTTCGCGTTGCTTCGTAGGTACCTATAGGATATGTTACTGTCGATAGTTTTTTTATGAGTTTACGAACAAGAATGGGTAGACTGAATTTTCGAATTAATTTTTGACACAAAATGAAAGGTATTTTATCTCGTCGTACCTCGTCGACCATAGACCAATGACTTCAACTTTATTCAGGTCATTGATCCCAGAGGTCAAAGACCTCCGTGCTAGAGTTCAAGTGTCAATGTGTTTTTACGAGACTTGTAAATAGTGTAGCGCGGCGTGGAGTCGGTACATTTCATCCTAATGAACAGCTGGCCAGTAGCCTCGTTCGACCAGAACTTGACCAAACCAGTGGTAACTTATTCTAATTACCTAGTAGGTATTTTGTGTTCTTGGGAAAAATTCTTATAAACGTATTCAAATCACATTCCGGCTTCTGTAATCTCGACATATATGTAGGTACTACTGTGCGTACTGTTGGTTTGTTTCAAGACGGGAATCGAACCCCCAACCTCCTGCTTTGCAGGCGGACCCTCGCTGGTTACAATAATGTGACAATGTTGAATGTCCATGCACTAAAGTCATCGACATAGCTCAGAGAATTAGCAAACTGAAGTGGCAGTGCGCCGGCCATATTTCGTGAAGAACCGATAACTGCAGATTCTAGATGCGACAAGCTGAAGACAGAGCTAGAGCGCTATGGCGCTCATTAGGGGAGGCCTATGTCCAGCAGTGGACTGATGTGGGGATGATGATGTTGAATGTACATGGACTTACACTGTGATGACGGCAGGTGC